>PVJX010004542.1:0-93727 GCA_004027295.1 Dolichotis patagonum
TCCTCTAATTTTTTAGCTGTGTTTTCACTAGATGCGTTCACTATTTCTTTCACTATTTTTATCAATTCTTCTTTTACCTGGGCAAGTATTTCTGGTTTGAATTTCTCCATAGCTTTCCCTATTTGCATATTTATTTCATTTGATATCATTTCAGACATTTCAGGTGTATGGCTTCTTTTTTCTTCCATGTACACGGCTTATAAGCTTTCTTGGGCAGGGCTAGGGCTTTGAGCCTACCTTTTGCTCTTTCCTTTTATCATTTTTCTATATTTCCTTACTTTGAGCGGTGTTCCAAAGCTTTCTCTGCTTGTGTGGTGAATTACCTGTTACACCCTCCATTCCTGGAGTGGCAGTGGCTCCCCCACAGGCTCTTGGCCTCCTCTCAGGGTCCTAACTCCCCTCTGTGGGCTCCTGGCTCCCTAATTTGTAAGGCGAATGCTGAGTGTGGTCACCTCGGAGCCTGTGGAATCTCAGGCAGGCCAGGCCACCGTGATTTGTCCCATGCAGGTCTCCAGGAGTTTCCCTGCGAGTGAAGGGTGGGCCTACAGGTCCGAAAGAGTCAGCTCAGAATGTTGGTTTCTGAAAAGTTCCCGGTCCCAAACAGACCTGGCCAAGATGCCAGTCTCCACAATATTCCCAATCCAAACAGCCTGGGCCACTCTACGGGTCCGAGAGGTTCGGGTCCCAAAGAGACAGGTCGCGATGCTGGTCTCTGCGAGACTTCCTGGGGGTGAAGGGTGGGGCTACGGGCCCAAACAGACCTGTCCCAGATGCCGGTCTCCAGGCAGTTTCGTGTGGATGAAGGGCGGGCCTACCAGTCCCAAACAGTTGAGCTGAGATGCAGGTCTGCACAGACTTTCAATCCAAACAGCCCGGGCCACTCTGCAGGTCTGAGAGGTTCGGGTCCCAAACAGACAGGCCGCGATGCTGCTTTCTGGGAGCAGTTGTCTAACTTTGAAATTTATGCTTTCTTATGTCCCATTCTGTTCTGTTTTGTTGTGTTTAATTTTACTCCCTTTTAAAATAAAATAAAATTAAATTAAAAAAATAATCTTTAAACCAGCAGAAAAGTTCAAAAATTGATGCAGGGAATGTTTCTCTTCAGTTTATTTATTTTTATTATTTTGAAGGTAGTAAAGTAAAACAGAACAAGACAGAATAAAGACAATCGAGACAATGCAGTGAAGTTGGTACAGAACTTCATAACAGGTTAGTGGGATAACAATAATAGGTACCATAGTATATCTCATTATCTTCACAATAGTTGTCCTTTCAATCAGGTATAGCAAAATCAAACCAAATACAGAACATCATAAAACCTATCAAAACAGAGTACACAATAGAGTAATACAATTAATCAAAAGAAAGCAAAAATTGATAACAATATTTGTCTTCAAAGAGATGGTAGAAGGAATTCCCCCCTTATTTACTATATTGCATATGATCAGTCTCCCAAGAGATGCTCTGGCTCCAATTTGCTCCCATTTGCTAACAACAGGGAGGGAAGGAATGTTTGATTCTTAGCCCGCATTCCAGTAGGCTCACAACTGCCTACCAGGGAAGCCAGCAGGTTGCTTTCTCGCCCAGTGCCCTAAGTTCCAACATGGTGTGGATCTCGGGAGACCTGGCTGGCTGGTTCTCTCCTTGGATCACCGGCCGCTCCCTGGAGCCATGGCTGCTGACCAGGGAGGTGAGCCAGTTCCTTTGTTGTTCTCTTCAGTTTAGCTCACCAGTTGGTAACAACTGTTTCTTCTTTCCTTTCTTTTTCTCTGTCCTTCTTTTTCCTACCCAAACTCTTTCCTTTTTACCAAATCACCTGCAATGAGGTTTCAAAAATCACCCTGCTAAGCCAATTCAACCTGCCAGTAAGCTGCACAAACCATGTGGGGCCCAGGAAGAGAGAAGCCAGTTCCTCCCTCCTGTGAATTGGCAGAAGTCATGCTGGGTCGGGGAGGAGCGCATCAAGAAGCCAGTTTGCCCTTCTAGTAACCCATGAAAACCATGCAGGCCCAGGAAGAGAGAAGCCAGATCATCCTCCCCACGAACCCACTGGTGGAGGCTGACAATCAAGAACTTGCCCACCCCTGTAAGCAACTGGCTGGTTGAGAGGACAGGCTGAGTTGATAGCAACTGAGGTACAAAAACAAATAAATGCTTGTATTGTTTGATTGACTTTGTAGGCCTAAGGCTGGTAGTCTGAGCATCTGCTAGGAGGATAACAATATGCAATATAGCAAACATGGGTGATTTCCTTCTGTTTTTGAAATCCAATATTGTTCTCAATGCTTTGTTTGGTTCTGATTTATTGTTTTGTTTTACTTATTGGATTGGTTTTATTGTTTTGTTTTAGATTTTACTATGTCTGATGTATGGACAATTATTGGGACGATAACAAGATATACTATAGTAGCCATTGCTGATTTCCTATTATCCTGTTTCTAAGTTCTGTACCACTTTCACTGCTTTATTTGGATTGGCTTTGCCTTATATTATTTTGTTGAGTTTTAGTCTCTTTAAAATAAAAAAAAAATCACACTATTTTGCCTTTAAAATTTCCACTAGCAAACATTCCCCAGAATATCCTTCCCATGTCTAAGAAATCCATATGAAGCCAAGATTATTACCTTACATTCAGTCTGTACATACATTTCTCCAATTTTTATAAATATGTCATTTGTTGCTTTTATTTTTGAGCCAAGATCTCATTATGCATTTCAGGCTGCCTTTGAACTCACAATGATCCTTCTGTCTCAGCCTTCTAAGTGCTCAAATTATAGGTGTGAGCCATCATGCCTGGCTTTTTTGTTGATATTTTTAATTTTGGTTTTTGATTCAGGAGTCAATCAATATTTATGTACTGTATTTGGTAGCTTTGTTTCTTTGTTTACTTATAGCTTTTAATATTTTTGAAAAATAGAGTTTAAAAATCTTTATGAATATATTCCTTATATTTCTAAGGATTTTAAAAATGTGTATTTAGTTTTTATTAGTACATGTATGCAGTGCATAATGTTTACATTCCTTGTGTGGAGTTCGTACATGTACATAATACATAGCAATCCCTTGCTTTATCCCCTTTCCCTGCTCACTGTATTTCTCAATCCCATTTGAAAAAGATCTATTTCTCTACTTCCTATTATCTATCTTTTATTTTGGTCTTTGTTTATAACTTTGGTTTCTCATATAAAAGAAATCATGTGATATTTAAGCTGTCTGTCTGATTTATTTCATTTAAGATTACAGTCTCAAAGTGCATTCATTTTCCTACAAATGACTCAAGTTTGTCTTTCTTTATGGCACAGTAATACTCCATTGTGTGTAAATACCACATTTTAAAAAATCCACTCATCTGTTGATGGACACATAGGCCATTTTCAAGATTTAGTTATTGTGAATTGTGCTGCTATAAATATGAGTATGACATGTATCCCTGTAATATGATGTCTTTAACTTTTTAGGGAAGAGCCTGAAAGGGAATAGCTAGGTCAAATGGAGAGTCTCACTTTAGTCTTTTAAGGAAGCTAGATAATGATGGTTGCGCTTGTACTACTTTACATTCCCATCAACAATGTAGAAGGGTTACTTCTATCCCTCAGCTTGACTAGCATTTACTATTTGATTTTTTTTATTGGTACTGGGGATCAAACTCATGACCTTGCATTTGCAAGGCAGGCGCTTATGCTGCTGAGCAAAATCCCAAGCCCTATTATTTGATTTTTTGATGATGATCACTCTTTCTTAGGTAAGATGGAATCTGTGTTGTTTTATTTGCATTTCTCTAACGGCCAGCAGTGTTGAATATTCCTTCATGTATTTGTTGGCCCTCTTTACTTCTTGTTTTGTGAAGTGTCTATTCATTTCACTGCTCATTTTTTGAATGAGTCTTTTATTTTGGGTGGTCTAATTTTTTTGAGTTCTTCATATATTCTGTGTATTACTCCTTTGTCTGAGGCACAGCTGGCAAAATTTTTTCTCATTCTGTAGGTTATCTTTTTACTGTTTTTTTTTGGAGTTTTTTTTTAATTTTAAAGAGGGTGAAACAACAAAATGGAACACAAGAAAATTTTAATTTTAAAGAGGGTAAAACAACAAAATGGAACACAAGAAAACATTGTAAGAGACATAAATTTCAAAGCAAGACAATCAGAGATATTCACTATCTATCATATTGACTCTTGTTTTCTTCCAAATAGTTGTCCATATCTTCACATTACTCTGTTTGTTTTTGGTGCAGAAACTTTTTAATTTGATGGTATCCCATTTATTGATTCTCAGCACTACTTCCTGTGCAACCTGGGTTCTGTTCAGAAAGTCCTTGCCTATGCCTATGACTTCAAAAGTTTTCCTATTTTATGTTTTAGAGGTTTAGCATTTTTGTTTCAACATTTAGTTCTTTGATCCATTTTGACTTTAGTTTAATCCATGGTGAAAGACATGGGAATAGATTCAGTCTTCTGCATGTGGTTAGCCAGTTTTCTCAACAGCATTTATTTATTTATCTATTTATTTTGAGACAGGGTCTTTCTATGTAGTTAAGGCTGTCCTTAAACTCACTATGTAGCCCAGGCTGTCCTTGAACTTGTGACTATCCTCCTGCCTCAGCCTCCTGAGTGCCACCATACCTAGCTCTCAATAGCATTTATTAAAGAAGTTATCTTTCCTACAGCATATGCTTCTGGCACCTTTATCAAAGATTAAATAACTGAATGTGCTTGGGGTTGTTTTTGCATCCTCTGTTATGATCCATTAATCCTCATGTCTATGTTTGTGTTGGTACCATGCTGTTTTTATTACAGTAGTTTTAAAATATAATTGTGATGACTCATGCTTTGCTCTTGTTACCATATTTGCCTTTGCTATCCTGCATCTCTTTAGGTTCCATATGAATTTTAAGAGTGTATTTCCCAGTTTTTGAAGAATGCTGTTGGAATTTTGATTGGGATTGTGTTAAATATATATATAAATTTTAAAGGGGGTAAAATTTAACACAACAAAACAGAACAAAACAGAACATAAGAAAGCATAAATCTCAAAGCTAGACAACCAGAGATCTTCACTATCTATCATATTGTCTCTTGTTTTCTTCCAAATGATTGTCTATATCTTTGTATATGGAAAGTTCATACAAAACAACATAGCCAATCTTTTACAAGATGTGTAGTTCATTGGCTCCCACTTGCTAAGCGGGGTGGTGGGGGGAGACACAGGATGGGGGATGGGACGACATGAGATGTTTGATTCTCAGCCCCCACTCCTGCAGGCTCACAGCTGCTCACCAGAGAGAGGAGGAGCTCCTTGTTCTCCCAGCACCCCAGGTCGCCTCATGGTGCAGGTCCCGAGATGCCAGGGTCTCTGTCTTGTGGCCCACTGAAGCCTGCCACATTCACAGCCATTATTTCTTTCTGATGAATTGAGCATTACATTTCCAAAGTTCTGAAATGGCCAACAGACCACAGAAAGAATTCTTTTTAGGCTCCTGTTTGAAACCAGCAGCTATAGCAATCTGCTAGCCTTGATTCAGGACCAGAAGTCTGTATATATATTTTGAAAGTGTGGCCTTTTTTTACTATGGAGGTTCTGCCTATTGGATAATCTGCCAATAATGATAATTTGACTTCTTCCTTTCATATATATTTCCCCTGTTTTTCTTTTTCTTGCCTAATTTCTCTTGGTAATGTTCAAGTAGTATGTTGAATGAGAGTGGTGATACTGAGTATCCTTGTCTTGTTTCTGATTTCTGGTCTTGTCAGATGAAAGCAAACTGCTTCTGGTGGCCTTTATTAACAAGAATGGAGATTAAGGGCGTACATTAATTTTTTCCAAGCAATGAAACCACATTAGATTCGGCAGCTGCAATTGGAATCACTACCTGTTATAATAATGTACACTCATTCTCTAAGCCCAGTTTTACTTCTGCAGAGGCCAAACAGATATGTCAAATGGGGATCTTGTGGTCATCCCTACCCATGTACCCTTCACATTCTTGATAATCTTTGTATTCTCAAAAGGACTCTTTTGGTTCACTATTTTCCTAGGTGGAAGTAATTCTAGTGGCCTTGCTGGACTTTTCCCAGAAAATAGCCTCCCCTGTAGGTCAGGAAACCACAGTGTGCTAAGGAGAGTTGCTAAATGTGCCTATTTTAGTCTTGTATTCTCGAAGTAGGAAACAACCATACAGTGGTTTCAAGACTCCGTGGCCCCACTTGGAGACAGACCTGAGCTAAAACTCTGTTGGTGACCTGACATTCATATGCCCCTACTTGACTGGAAGGCGCAATGATATTTAGAGTTTCCCAAAATTAGTCTCATTTTAGACCCAGTGTTCAGTGTTCCCCAAAAGGTCTAATTATTTCCTTTTCCTCTGTGAAGAGTTATGTAAGACAAAAGCCTAAAATTCTTCTGGGGAAGGCTGGCTGTGATGAGATGGTTAACTGTGTGAATATTTGGGGTGTACCATGGTATTTCCTTAAGTTGACCCAGTTTCCTCTTAACTGAATGGGTTGTAGATCTGGTTCAAGTCTGGGAATTGATTGCGAGGCTGTGACTCTCTGTTTTCATGATTCTGTTTACACTTTTGTTCATTTGACCTGGAACTATTCTATTTTACACAGATCAAGCAAGAACTTAGTATTCTTCCTATTTATTTTACTTCTGGGAACACCATGACTAACTAACCAATGCCAAAGTTCTGCCTGAATCAGACTATTCTAGTGCTGCTAAGACTCTGTTGTCCATTACAATAAAAACCCTGCTGTGGACTGAATGTTTGTGGATTCCCCAAATCTCCACACTGAAGTTCTATTTCCTAACATGGTGTGTATCAGTCAGTGCTTACTGGAAGAACAGATTTAATGCAAGATGCACAAATGCATAAGAATTTACAAGACTGGTTTGCAGTGGCTGCCTACAGAGTCAGGTGTGGAAGGTGCAAAAGGTCTGCGTGCTGGAGATTGAAGGATCCAGTCATCTGCCTGTAGCTCAATACAATGTCTCATGCAAGTCTGTATCAGGAGACCAAAGGTTCTGAGAGGGAGGCTGAAGGGTCTGCACTGGAAACAATGTCCAAAGTGCAGACAAAGACTGGAGCTCCTCTGAAGTACAGAAGTGAGCCTGCCTTCTTTGCATCTTTTTTACACTATTTGGACAACAAACTGCCCTGTGGCCGGTCTTTTGTCTTCAGTCAATCCCCTCAGCTACACCCAGATCTGTGCTGATCCAATTTAGTTGTGTGTTTCTTACTCCAACTGACACGGTCAGTTAACTATCACACGCTGCTACTTGAAGTTGGAGTGTTTGGGAAGTAGTTGGGTCATGACAGTGGACCCCTGCATGAACGAGATTAGTGTCCTTGTAAGGAGACAAGAGACCTAGCTTCAAGTAGGCTATTACTTCACTTTCACCAGACCATATCATTTATGCCCCAAGTCATGGGGCCTCACTTCCACCCAGCTGCACTGTGGACCACCACCCCAGTGGGTGTGGAAGATGGATTTTCTGTCCCTGGGGTTCTGCTTTAGAAGGTGGGATTGCTATCCCAGTGGGACTGGAAGGTAAAACATCAAGTCAAAGATTATTGTTATTGTTGTTGTTCATTTGAGACAAGGTCTCACCATGTAGTCACAGATGACCTTTAACTTGTGCTCTTCCTGCATTAGCACCTCAATTGTTGGGATTTAGGCATACATCATCTCTGGCTTGAAGAGATTATTTTCAAATCTCAAGGATATATACTAGGTACTTTATTGTGCCATCTTATCATTTTAGTTTTCCATAGTTATTTTACTCTCTGTATTTTCCTTTTGCTCAACATTTTGTTTTGTTTTGTTTGTTTTACTGTTTACAAGATTTTAAACAAAGTAGTAGCACCTATATTTTTAACCTTTGCTGCCACCATGTGGTTGTCTTTTATTACTGTACACAAGAAAGGCATCTTGTTAAACTATCAGAATAAGGACAAATGAAAGGGATGCACCTTAACAATTAAAAAAAATAAAGGATCTGAGTCATTAATTTACTATACTTGTATATATTTTGGTATATATATTTTGAAAATTCCATTAGTCTGCATTTAACCTTTCCTTAGCAGTCTTACCTTTTTTCTCTGAGCACTTGTACTGGTCACCTTTTATTGAGCATTGATTTTCACTTAGGCTATGAATAGACTGAGCCATGCTTAAGCTGTTCACAGACGGGAGCAGGATGAGGCAGTCACAGTCTAGAGTGTACCGGCCCTTTTCAGTGGTACTTGTGTCACCGCTCATGTTGGAGTTCCTTGTAAGAAAGGCAGTAGCTGAAAAGCATATAGGTTGCAGCACCAGGTTAAACCGGGCGATGCTCCCTTATTCATGTTGATATACTGGTTGTAATGCTGGTAATAACCTCTCTGAAATGCTCCAGAAGTCCTTGTAGGAGTGAAACCCTGCATCAGTATCCAACTGGGCAGCTCCTCTATTTTCACATCCAAGAGTGTCTTACCTTTCACTGGTATGACAGAAGTCATTTTGGAGTCCTGGTGTTCTCTAAATTAGGCTGTTTGCTTGTTTTTTTTTTTTTTTTCTTTTTTGAGACAGGGTCTCACTATGCAGTTAATACTGAACTTGAACTCACTTTGTAGACCAGGCTAGCCTTGAACTCACAGTAATTCTTCTGCCTCTGCAAGTACTGGAATTACGGGAATGCACCACTATGCCTGGTTTAGTCTCCCATTCTTTATCCCAGTTCAAACAAAGGTGCATAATTACTATGGGGCACATTAATTATTGACCCAGGCATGCTGCCTAATGTCATCTATGGTTTTTAGCAGATCCAGAAAAAACTTGCATAAGAAACTGAGACTGGTATCCATAGTAGCTCTAATTCTTAAAATCTCTCAGTAGACCATCCATTTTGGACTAGAAATTGTCATAGAACATTTTGATTTTCCTCAGTGAAAAATTAAAACAGTTTCTTTTTTTTGAGACAGGGTTTCCCTAGGTAGTGCAGACTGATCTTGAATTTACTATGTTGCCCAGGCTGGCCTTGAACTCACAGCTATCCTCCTGCCTCAGAGCTTCAGTGCTGGGATTATAAGTATGTACCAACACACCAATTTAAAGCAATTTTAAAAAGTGCAATATATTTATAATCCATTGTCTTGGTTACTTTTCTCTCATTGCTGAGACAAAATACCTGACACTCCAAATTAGGGAAAGAAAGGTTTATTTAGATTACAGTTTTTGGAGGTTTCAGTCCATACTCAGTTGGCTCCCAGACAAGGTGGTGTGTTTAAGGGGCAATCATTCATGGAGGCTACAAGTAACAAGCATGATGAGGGTAAAAAGGAAAAATCATGACTCCTTCCCTCCCTTATATTGTAGTCCAGCTACCTGCCCTTTATACCACCAATCCCACAGCTAGACAATGAACCCATCACGAAGGCTAGATTCAGCCATCTCCATGACTGCATGAGACTTGGGGGGGCTATCCAAATATAAACCATAACACTCATTTTCCAGGCAAACTTTTGAGGAGGAATAAAGACTATTGTGATAATCTCCTTGCTTACCCACTAAAGGTCATATTCTTTACTTGGTACTGTTACGAACCACATTGGATTATGCCACTGTCTTATTTTTAAATGTTTCCATTAGTTTCCTATTAGTTATAGTGCAACAGCAAAAAGAAACATTAAAACAACACCCAGGATTTGGAGGCAGATTTATTTAATGTTGGATGGAAACTGACAAGGAACCAATCCTTATAAAAAAGTCAGGCCTCAAGGGCTCAGGAAAGGAGGTTTTTATGGGGTTACAAATAAGAAACAGTACTTGGCTATCTTTGATTGGTTCTTACAATATGCATCACAGTGACTGGCTGTTTCTAAGATGCAGAAGTAACAGGAACTGTAACAGGGACTGGCTTGGAGTGCATTTTCTGTTATGGTAGGATACAATTCAAACTTCTCTTATGATCCTTGATAAATCAGTCTCAGCTGACCTCTCTAGCTCCATTTTTTTCCCCAAGGACTGCATGTTGAACCCAAGGCCTTTGTACTGAACCATATCCTCAGTCATTTTTAAATTGTTTATTTTCATGCAGTGTCTTGCTAAGTCACTAAGTTCTGACTTCTAGTTCTACTGCCTTAGCAGTGCAATGGGACAGCAATGGGACAGTCTGTGGAAAGTCTTTGATGCATTTGAACTACCAGCTTTCCTAATCAGGACCTGTATGATTGCTCCTTGGGAAAATAGACAAAAATTGTCAAGGAGAGGAGACCCAGTCAGCGGCCCCAGAGATCTGGCCACTACCATGGTGGAACACAGGCAGCTGCACAAAGAAGCAATTCGTCTGCCCTCTTGGTAAGTGCCTTCCTCTGGTGTGAGCCAAGAGGAGACCCAGTCAGCAGCCCCAGAGATCCAGCCATGGCCATGGTGGAACCCAGGTGGCTGCACAAAGAAGCAATTCGCCAGCCCTCTCGGTAAGCACCTTCCTTTGGCGCGAGCCAGGAGGAGACCCAGTCAGAGGCTCCTGTGAGCCCACCAGTGCCTACCAGTGCGTGGGCTGAGAATCAAACATACCAACCCCCCACCCCCGTTAGCAACTGGGGATAGAGGTCTGAGCATCTCTTGGTAGGATGACTGTATGCAATATAGCAAATATGGGGGGTCTCCTTCTATCTTCTGTTTGAAGGCAAATGTTGTTTTCACTGTTTTGTTTCATTATAATTGTTTTACTCTATTCAATATTCTGTTTTATAACGTTCTGTCTTTGGTTTGATTTCACTATACCTAACTGGCTAGACAACTATTGTGAAGATAACAGATATACTATGGTACCTATTACTGTTACACTGGTAACCTGCTCTCAAGTTCTGTACCGATTTCACCACACTGTCTTGATTGGCTTTGTTTTGTCTTGTTCTGTTGTATTTCTACTACCTTCAAAATAAAAGAAAGTTGTCAAGGAATTGCCATTGTTGAAAACATCAATATAATCCCTGACTTTGGGTAAAAAAACCAAAGCCAGGCCATGTTGGAACTTAGGGTGCTGGGAAACCAAGCAACTTGCTTGCCTCCCTGGTAAGCAACTGTGGCTTGGGCAAATGGCAGCCACCCCAGGGAAAGAACCAGCCAGCATCTCCTGAGATCTGCACCATGTTGGAACTTAGGGCACTGGGAAACCAAGCAACCTGCTTGCCTCCCTGGTAAGCAGCCATGAGCCTACCAGCGCATGGGCTGAGAATCAAACATCCCATTCCTCCCCTCCCCTGTTAGCAAATGGGAGCCAGAGGTTTGAGCATTTCTTGAAAGGATGACAGTATGCAATATAGCAAATAGGAGGGATTTCCTTCTACCATCTATTTGAAGGCAAATATTGTTACCACTGTTTTGCTTTGTTCTGATTAGTTGTATTGCTCTATTCAATATTCTGTTTCGATAAGTTCTATAATGTTCTGTATTTGGTGTGATTTTGCTATACCTGATTGAAAGAACAACTATTGTGAAGATAACGAGATATACTATGGCACCTATTACTGTTATCCTGGTAACCTGTTGTGATGTTCTGCACTTTTACTGCACTGTCTCAGTTGACTTTGTTCTGTCTTGTTGTGTTGTATTTCATTACCTTCAAAATAATAAAAAATAAAAAAAACAAAAAAAGTCAATAACACACAAAAAATTTTCTTTCGCTTAAATAAAAAAACCCAAAGCCAGCTCAAACTACAGTGTTCAAGTCATGTAATAAGAGGGATCACTATGGTATGTGTCCTTTCAGTTCTCTTCCAATATTTGCTGCCTTGTCCTTCATATGTTATACTCGCACAGCCTGAAAAACCCAGTCTGTTCTTCTCCACTGAAAATAATATGTATTTATTCTCCAAATCAAATTTGATTGCATTGTTTTTTAGTTACCATTCAGGCTACAGCTCTCTCCTAATACTCTCTCATTTCCTTTGATTCTACTGTAGTGATGTGTAAGATCAGTTATGCTCCTATTGATTATTCTGTTGCTATATTATTATTATTATTATTATTTTTTTGGTCTTTTTGAGACAGAATGTCACTACGTAGTTCAGGCTCACCTTGAGCTCACTTTGTAATGCAGGCTGGTGTTGAACTCACAACAATCCTCCTGCCTCATCCTCCTGAATGCTGGGATTACATGTGTGTGTCACCACATCCAGCTACGTGTTGCTATATTCTTAAGGAGATTTATGTATTCCTTTACCTATAGGCACTTTTTTGATAAAACTCTTGTTACTGTGGGATATTTTGCATGATTGATAGGTTTATGTTGTATGTAGTTGCACTGTAGTCTAGTAGGAATAGAAGCAGGAGTAAGCTATCAATGATGAGACAAATTAAAACAAGTTTTACAGTGTTTATTGCACTCCAATTCTTTGACTAGGAATTGAGTCTATTTGGGGCCTTTAGTCTCCTCTTATCATCTGTTTTTAGTCATCATAGGTCTTCACAAAAGCAGGTTGCAGATTTCTAACATAGAGTTGTGAACTCTATCTAGATGTCTCCCCAAAGCCATATGTGCTCACAGGAAAGGCTTTTGTGAGTGACTGAACCGTGGGAGTGTGACACTGAATCACGGATGTGTGATACTGGATTAATTCATTGATGGTCTAGCATAGTTCTGGTATGGGTAATGGATTTACTGAAGAGGGAAGGCTCATTCTGGGTTGGGCGGCACTGACCAATAGGCTTGTAGTCTGGGTGGGAAAAATAGGGAAGAAAGAAGCTGCACTATTTCCCACTTATCTTGCTGCAAACTATTTCTTCTCTGCCATGCCTCTCTGCCACTCTGCTCTGCCTTGGAGTGAGCTGACTATGGACTGAAATCTCTACAAACTTATGAGCCAATAAATCTCCTCTTCTTTAACGTGTGGATGTTGAGTGTTTTGTTTTAGCAAAAAGAAAGTAATTAGGATACATAAATATCTTTCAGAACAGTGGAAGAAAAGCTCAGTGTCTTATTTGTAACCAAAGGTAGGAAAGAGACATTATTCAGTACCAGGGATTGATATAATTGTTGATCAATCCCTGGGAATACATCTTATTCTGGTGTGTGTGTGTGTGTGTGTGTGTGTGTGTGTGTATGTGTGTGTGTGTGTGTACGTGTGCATGTGTGAATCTTTGCACTGAGCTACATACCCATCTATTTTTACTTTTTTTATTTTGAGATCAGTTCTTGCTAAGTTGGATGGGCTAAAACTGATGGTCTTCCTGTTTCACACTGATGGTCTTCCTGTTTCAGACTCCCAGTGTGCTGGTATTATGTGTATGGGCTACTTCTTATCCTTAATCAGTAACTTTGTGAATGGCTTCTTAATGACCAGGCTTATTTATGGAAAAGGGTGTTTATCAAAAGTGAAGTAATACTTAGGCCTCATTTTAGTATAAATAAATACATAACCTCTTGTCTCCCCCAACCCTTTCATCTCTGACACTTGAAGTTCCACAAATGCCTGCAATGAGGAAAGAGAATTTAAAATGTCTAATATCAACAGAGATGAGATGCATTTCTACAAGGCCTTTATGACTGCTCATCTCATACCACAGTTTTCCCAGGGGAAAAGGCACACCTAAAAGGAAAGTCATCATTGCAATGTGCAGTTGTGGATGTGCCAGGGATGCAAAAGATTACACAGAGATGACTGAGAACCCAGAGGGGCTGCTTCTTCCACCTAAGGGAACTTCAGCGAAACAACCCCAAACTTAGGCCTCTGCAGTTATTTGTGACTCAAGCACATGGGAACAAAGATGTAGAAGAAAAGCACTTGCAACACTTTGATGTAGAAGTTTTGGCCAGGGGACAGGAAAAGAATGGCTTGTTATGTGACAGATGGTGACTAGTCTAAGCAATCTTTTCAAAGGGACACAATGACCAAATCAAACATCTCTGAGAGTTACTGCTTTTAACTCTGCTGAGTATTGTCCTGCAGATTCTGCTCTAAACTCTAACTGGGAGTCCTGAGCTGCCCAGAAAGTCCCTTCTTTTTCATATTAACTTCAAACACTCCTTTAGCCAGAGTCTTCCCACAACTTACCTGCATGTATCTAGCAAGACTGGCAGGTCCCTCATAAACAACACGAACCAAGACATTGCTGTTGTTCACTTTGGTCCTGTTTACATGGCCAGATCTTTCACACTTAGGAAAATGAGGAAATTACTATTGTTATTGAATGCAGTCCTTAATGTCCAAAGAGCCAATGGATTGTGAGACTGAGGTTGATATAAAACAGAAGCTGTGACTAAATTCCCTTAAGACACTTATCTAGGAAAAATGAAAATGCATTCACAAAATTGTGAGTATCATGTTAAGATTATGGAAGATTACATATTTATATGACTAAATAATGGGTACTTTCCATTTTTTTAAAAGGTAAGACAGAAGTATCCTCAGTTGAATAGTTATTTATTTGATATTCTCTATGAAGGTATCTTTCTTTCATATTGATCTTAGCATTCTTTAAATTTTTGCACTATTTAAAGGCTATACCAACAATTTTGGTACTTAATTATATCTCTTTAGGGGTTTTTTGGCACTGGGAATCAAATTTCGGACATCGTGCTTGCCAGGCAGGCATTGTGCCACTGAGGTACCTCTCTGGCCTGCTACTTAATTATATCTTGTCCTGAAATGTTAGTTGATTTTCCAGTTAACCGTGTTTAATTCTTAACTAAAATATAGGCTCAGTTGTTATAGGCACATTTATATTTCTTGTATTGGCACCTAGAACTTCTATTGAGATAGAGTCTTGCTATGTAGTCCAAGGTGATCTTGAGTTTGTGATCTTGCTGTGCCTGGCTAGAATGTCAAGTGTACTTATGATACTATGTAATTTGAATTCCATTGGTTAGGAACTGTGGGACTTTAATGCATATTGCTGTTATTAGGATATTGTTGGGATGGGCTCAAGCAGAGGATATGGTAAATCCAAATGTTTAGCATCTATGTAGCATTTTTGCTGTTCATTTTTGTGCAGTGCAACTAGATATCATCTTTATATCATCTATTACCATGTTGGAGACTGAACGTCTCCCTACATAACTATAGATAAATGAAAGGACATAAATAGACTCCACTGTACTTTGAATCTTGCTCCTTTAAGATCCAGCTTTAAACCCTGACATCTGCAGTAGTCTTCCTAGCTACAGCCTTGCCCTGTGTGATCTTCCTGTTCCTAAAGTAGGCAGCCCTTATTGCCAGGACGAATGGCTCTGAAACTGATGTCATAACACAAGCACCTGCAGAGATCATTAAAAACACAGCTGCCTGAGTGCAGCCAAGGCGTGATAAAGCAAATCCCTGAAGGTGGAATTGGAAATGTGTGCTTTCAAACCAGCTCTATAGAGGACTAGTATCAGAATTTAGAATCTTTAATATATGGTGCTCCTTCATAAACTACATAATTTAGATTAATGATATTTTCCCCCATGGGATGATTATCTTTACAACCAGACAATTCCTTTGGGCAAGAGATTATATCTGTACTTATATTTCATGTAGCTTCTTGGACATAATTTTGCCTAAGTAAGATTATCATGCTTTTCCAAAACACATCTAATTTGCTTATTGATGATAGATCTAATTGTGGATATTATTTTATTTTTTCATCTGCAATCCATCAGAGTTGTAGTTATAATCACTCAAAACCTAAAGGTTTTGAAAAGTGTTACTGAATCATGAAACCTTTTTTTTCTCAAGAAAAATGGAATTTTAAAATATCAGAGAGACTTTCCTTTAGAGGTAAAGAAGAGTGAGCCCTGGTTACAGTATTATTGAAGAGAATGATTTAGTCTCCACAGTGATTGTGGGTAATCAAAACATCCTGGAAGTAGACAAATTAGAGTTCAAAAGCCTACAAATTCATCATTGTCCACAATAGTGAGGATAATTTTTTATGGATAAGGCAAAAACTTGACAAAACTTGCACTTTAGATGTTCTTGAATTTACAGATGGAAGAGTTCCAGGTAGCTAATATTTTAATAGCTAGGAACAGCACCAGATTATTACCCAATACCTAGTGAGATCTGTAAGCTCCTATAGGTTCCAGGGCCATCATAAATGTGAGGTATCATTTGCACTTGTAGAATGTGGACTTTTCCTCTACAAGATCACATTTCAGAGTTCCTTAATCAAATTAACGAATAGAGATAGTTATCTTCAATCAAGAGGATCCCTCCATCTGTCATCATTTCATTTAAAAAAAATTTTCTGCTTTACTTTTGCAGGAAGGAATAGGTACATTTTCTATTATTGGTGTTGAATTTATAGCTGAATCACTCTAACATTCCCTGAGAATCTTATGATATCCATTCTTTCTGGAGTAAGATGGAGACCCAGCATTGTTTTAGTTGCATATGTCAAAGATGCTGACCATTTTTTCATATATTTATTGGCTATTTTTACTTCTTCTGAGAATTGGTTGGATCTTTTATCATCAATTGTTTTGAATTCTTTATATAGTCTAGATATTGGTCCAAGAAGTAGCTAGCAAAAAAATTTTCCCATTGTATAGGTTGCCTCTTTACTGTTGGTTATTTCCTTTGCTGTCCTGCCTCAAAAAGTTAAGTTCTGCCCCTTTCTATACACTTTCTTTGCCAGTCTTGAAATTTTTCTTTTTTGTTCTTTTTTTAAAAGACAGGGTCTCACTATATAATTCAAGCTTTAAATAACCAAGCACTATATAACCAAGGTTACCCTTGACCTCTTGAGAATCCTGCTTCCTCTTCCCAAGTGCTGAGATTACAGATATGCACCACAACTTCTGGTTTCTTTTTATTTTTATCTACTCTTTATTTCTTATCATAAAAATAGTGTTCTTTAATGCAGGTTAAAGGATGGCCACAACTTTTTCAGTCTCAGGTTCTGGCATCTGTGAGTGATGGAAAATGATAACTTCAGTAACCAGATGTTTTACTTATGATGGTTTGAGAGAAACGAGAAAGCACTGCTGATTGTGTTGAATCAAAGATGTGTTTGGGGAAGAAGCGAAGCTGCACCCTTCCATGTGCCAGCAGCAGTCATGTGGGCAGGGAAAGAACCAAGAAAAGCACTCCCCCAAGCAACCAGCTGATTCGGAGGAACACAGGTAAGATGATAGCAACTGAAGTACAGAAACAACTTAATGCTCATATAGTTCCATCGTTAGAGCAATGCTCTATACACTTTCTCTCTTCAAAAATGGCATCTGCATAGTATGTCAGTGAGCCAAACAGATGCCATGCAGGAAAAGGTGACTGTTTTGAGGGAGGGATGATCAGATTTGGGACCCACCTTTTATCTTTGGTAGCACATTAAATGTTTTTACTTTTTTTTGGTACTAGGAATTGAACTCAGGACCTTTCATGTGGCAGGTATGTGCGTATGCCTCTGAGCTATATCTCCAGCCCCTATTGTACATTAATGTACTGACTGGGAAGCACATAACATTTCCCACCTGGATCATGTGGAGGAAAATATTCCTGAGGTAGAGAAATATATAAACTAACCGAAGCTATAATTTTGAGGTGTTCAGTGATAGCCCATGAAAAGAAACACAGTGGTGAAAGGGGGCATAAAGTGGGGGTAAAGCATTTATGGGGGATCTCCTTTTGAAGGTGGTAGCCATTGTTAATTTCCTGTTATCTTGTTTTGAAGTCCTGTATCATTTTCATTGTTTTGTTGGGTTGGGTTTTATTATCTGTTTTGTTATATCTGATGGCATAAGCAGTTATTTCAAAGATAGCAAGATATATTATGGTAGCCATTTGGATTTACTATTGTCTTATTTTGAAGTCCTTTATTGCATTCATTGTTTTGTTTTTATTGATTCTATTCTTCTCTGCTTCATTTGATTTTTATTATGTCTGAAGTTATCAGCAGGTATTCTGAAGACAAGAGGCATTATGGTAACCACTGTTGATTTCCTATTGTTTTGAAGTCCTGTATCACTTACACTGGTTTGTTTTGATTGGCTTTATCTTGTTTTGCTTGGTTTTATACTCTTTAAAATAAAAGTAAAATAATAATTTTACCTATGCTATCTTCCAGGAGGTTAAGTGTTTCAGTATTTATATTTACATCTTTGATCCATTTTGGATGTATTTTAGTGCATGGTGAGGGATATTGTTGTAGGTTCAATCTCTGGCATGTGTAGAGCCAGTTTTCCCAGCATCACTTATTGAAGAGGCTATCTTTCTTCCAGTGAGAGTGCTTTGGTACCTTTGTCAAAGATAAGGTAGCTAAGTACAGTTCAAGCTGTTTCTGCATCTTCTATTCTTCTTTATTTTTATTTTTAATTTTTTTATTATTTTGAAGGTAGTAAAATACAGCAGAACAAGACAGAACAAAGCCAATTGAGACAATGCAGTGAAATTGGTACAGAACTTCACAGCAGGTTAATGGGATAACAGTAATAGATACCATGGTATATCTCGTTATCTTCACAGTAATTGCCCTTTCAATCAGGTATAGCAAAATCAAACCAAATACAGAACATCATAAAACCTATCAAAATGGACTATTTAATAGAGTAATACAGTTAATCAGAACAAAGCAAAACAGTGATAACAATATTTGCCTTCAAAGAGATGGTAGAAGGAAATCCCCCATATTTGCTATATTGCATACTGTCATCCTTTCAAAGAGATGCTCGGACCTCTGGCTCCCACTTGCTAAGGGGGGAGGAGGATGAGATGTTTGATTTTCAGCCCGCACACTGGTAGGCTCATGGCTGCTTATCAGGGAGGTGAGCAGGTTGCTTTCTTGCCCGGTGCCCTATGTTCCAACATGGTGAGATTTCTCCCTGGGTCACTGCTGCTCGCTCAAACCATGGTTGCTTACCTGGGAGGCAAGCGGGTTGCTTTCTTCTGCATCTTCTATTCTGCTTCATTGATCCTTGGATCTGGTTTTGTTTTGCCAATACTATTCTGTTTTCATTACACTATCTTTGTAATATGGCTCTAAATTGGGAATTGTGATGGCCCCTGCTTTACCTTTGCTGCCCAGAATTGCTTTTGCTTTTCTATGTCTCTTCTGTTTTCATATAAATTTTAAGATTGTTTTCTCTAGTTTTCTGAAATATGTTATTGGTGTTTTGTTTGGGACTGCACTGTAGCTGTTTAATAATTTGGAAGTATAACCATTTTCACTGTATTATTGTGCTTATGTGAGAACAGGGGATGTATTTTCTTTTTCTGATATCCTGTTCAATCTCCTTTTAAAAAGTAGTGTATTTTTCAATGTAAAGGTCTTTCACTTCCTTTGTTAGACTAATTCCTAAGTATTCTATTTTTCTTGCTGTTATTGTGAAAGTTTCCCTAATTTCTCCCTTAGTTATTTGTGTACAGGAATACTATTGATTTTTGAGGGTTGACTTTGTTTCCTGCTGTACTATTGAATTTGGTTACTAAATGTAGAGTCTTTTGGTGGAGTTTTTGGGGTCTTTTATGTAGAGTATCATGTCATCCACAAGTAAAGATAATTTAACTTCTTTTTTACTACCCACATTGCTTTCATTTATTTCTCTTGTTTAATTTCTCTGGCCAATGTTTCCAGAACTACGTTGAACAAGCACGGTGATAGTGAGCATCCTTACCTTGTTCCTAATTTTAGAGTGAAAGCTTTCAGTTTTTGACCATTGAGTTTGATGCTAGGTGTTGACTGGTTGTGGATGGATTTTAACAGACTTAGATAAAGTCCTTTTTTCTCCAATTTGCTATAAGTTTTTTTAAATTATGAACGGGAGTTGGACCTTGTCAAATGCTTTTGCTGTGTTTATTGAAGTGATCATGTGGTTTTTAACAGTTGTGTTGATGTGATGTATTATATTTATTGATGGATGTAAGTTGAACCAGCCTAGTATCCCTGGGATGAATCCTACTTGGTCATGGTGTATAATCTTCATGGTGATTTGCTGTATTCTGCTTGCTGGTGTCTTATTATTAAGGGATTTTGCACTGATGCTTATTAAGGAGATTGGCTTGTAATTTTGGCTGGATCCTTCTCTGGTTTTGGTATCAGGGTAATGCTTGCTTCCAGGAATAAGTTTGGGAATATTGCATCCTTTTTTTTTTGGTACCAGGCATCAAGCTCACGACCTCGCGCTTGCCAGGCAGGCACTTAAGCCACTGAGCTAAATCCCCAGCCCAAATATTGCATCCATTTTAATTTCATTAAAGAGTTTGAGGAGTAGTGGCATTAGATTTTTCTCTAAATTTCTTAAAGAATTCAGCAGGAAATCTGAGCTTTTATTTGTTGATAGTATTCTTTTTTTAATTACTTCAATTTCATTGACTGACATTGGTTATTTAGAAGTTTTATATTTTCTTTTTCTTCATCTTTTTCTTTTTTTGGTACCAGGGATTGAACTCATGACCTTGTGTTTGCCAAGCAGGCACTTATGCCGCTGAGCTAAACCCCTGGCCAGTATATTTTCTTTATTTGGCTTTGGTAATTCATATACATTTAGACATCTGCCTATTTCTTCTGAATTTTCTATCTTATTAGGGTACAAGTTTTTAAAGTAGGTACTGATGACCTGAATTTCTGTGGGATCTGTTGCAGTTTTGTCCTTTTCATTCCTAATTATAATATGGATTTGGGTCCTTTCTATTTCTGTTTTCTTAAGGTTGGTTGAGGTTTTGTCTATTTTATTTGATATTTTAAAGAACCGACTCTTCAAATCATTGCAGTTTCTTAGTCTTAATTGTATTAATTTCTGCTCTGATCTTTATAATTCCCTCTCTCAAATGAGCCTTGGACTGAACTTACTCTTCGTTTTCTGGAAACAGGTTGTCTGTAGCCTTTTAAAATTTGGTTTAATTTGCAATTTAATGTTTTAAAGTAGATTAATGAATTATCATTTAAGTGCTGCTTGGAAAATGATTTATGTTAAATGTATCTATGTTTAAGTAATAATTTAAAAATAAACTCAAGTGTTTATGATGACAACAGCAATAGTTACTAATCACATGAAATACGTTTTTGAAAGTTCTCTCTGATTACATGTGCTCGCTTCAGCAACAGATATACTAAAATTGATTACATTACAGAATGAATGAGCATTTAAATGGTAATGCAAGCTCGTTATAATTTTAAATGGGAGATGTTATATGTGCATATTAAAATTTATCTTGATAAGGTAAAAAAATAAAGAATATGAATTGATCTTTACATTTTTCCTGCCAAACTAGAGTCACACTTTCAGAATCCTCTCAACATATCTCATTAAAGCTTTGTATATAGACAAAATATTAATAATTCTACAATTCACCTACTCTGTAGCTCAAAAAAATTGCATTCATTAACTGATACTTTTTCTTGTTTTTAAAGTTGTCAATGGGTAATTCAGAAAGAGAAGTAGAACGCAAGGACTTGTTACACTGTGCCATCAGTAAATAATGCTGTGTTGCAGGGAAAGTGGTTGCAAGAGTTTGGGATCAGTCAGTGTGGTCCCAGGACCCAGGCTGCACATGTCCTGGACATTAGGCTGACAAATGAGGCTGTTGACAGCACAGCCTGTATTCTTTTCTTCTCATCTCTGGCTCCAATGCTCCTGCCTTGCCCGGGCTGGCCTTGGTCTGCTCGCACTCAGGAGTGCGGGACAGAGGGCACCTTTTTCCTGGCTGGGAAGTGGCACAGCTTCAGAGTCTGTGCACCTGGGTTTGGGCTGAGCTAAGCAGACTCGGGCTGGGAGCCTGCGCTTGGTCAGGGCACAGTGGTGTGCTTGAGGGAGCCCGTGCACAAGTGTGGCTGCATCTCTTCCCCAGGATACAGACATGTGTGTGTATTTCTGTGTGCAGGCATGTGTCCAAGGGTCCTGATTGTCCTAGTTTTGTCACAGCCTTCTCACAAGGCTGTCAGGCAGGATGTGTGTATGTGTGTTTGTGAAGAATGTACATGTGAGTGTGTGAGTTTGCACATGTGCATGGCCATGGGTGAACTGGGACTTGGAAGTGAGGGAACACACATGTAGCCAGGTCACTTGTGTGTTTGTGTGGCAGCAGGGTGTGAATTGGGAACAATACAGGTAGTTAAAAACTGATCATTCATAGACATGGCAGTAGCAAGTAAGATTCTGCAAACAAGAAAAATGCCTGAAGTTGATATTACTTGCTTTAAAGTTAAAGACTGGTAAATATTGGCCAATGTGAAGTGGATAATTATATTAGATCACATCTGAAATGCCATTTCACTGGATTCTGATTTTTCCTTCTTTTATTTTTTATCTTGTGTCCTTTGTCTCTTCCAAATTATTAGGTACATACAATTAATAATTTCCCAATTTCTTAAGTGATATTGTGGAACATATAAACGTTTGTTTCCTTTAGACTAAGACTTAAGTTATCAAGTATGAAAGCTAACTCTCTCCACACAGTGTATGGGAGTCTCAAGCAATTTTCTATTTTAAAAATTTTTGGAGATAAGGCATGGTAGTGCATGCCTGTAATCCTAACACTTGGGAGGTTGAGGCGGAAGGATCACCATGAATCCGAGGCCAATCCAGGTTATACAGTGAGTTCAAGACCAGTCTGAAGTACATAGCGAGACCCTATCTCAAAAAACAAAGCAAAGCAAAGCAAAGCAAAGCAAAGCAAAGCAAAGCAAAGCAAAGCAAAGCAAAGCAAAGCAAAGCAAAGCAAAGCAAAGCAAAGCAAAGCAAAGCAAAACAGCGGAAGACCCTGTATAGAACTGTTACTAAAGAACAGAGCAAGTTATTGTGTTTTGACACACCCTTCAGTGAGTCTGTGTCACCAAGAAGAAATACCAACCAATGAAGAGACGTGAGAATAAAATAAAATCTGAAAATTCACATCCATCAGATATCAGCTAAATTCTCATCAGAATTTAAAGTGACTGAAATTTCATAATCTTAAAAAACAAAGCTTTAAAAACATACTTTGCATATTAAATGTTATCAAATGATTAGAAGAGATAAACAGAAGTGGAAATACCCCAGTTTAAAGACAATTTTAAGATTTCTAAATAAATTCAGTACTAACAATTTGTTAACTAAACATACAGAGAATTTGTCCCCCTTACAGGTTTTAGGTTTATATTCGTTTTAGGTTCTTAAAAAGCGTTCCAAAACCTCACACACTGTGCTTGGCGCATAGTGGTCACGGCCACTCCTTGTGGCCTCGTGAGGATGGGTGGCTGCGGAGGGAACGCAGAGACAGTGAGCATCCTAGACACACCCCTCTCCACCCCCTCGTTCTCCTGGTTTTCCTTACCCCATCCACACCCCATCTTCTGTGTGATAGCCACACTCCCCAGTTTCTTGGTGCTGATTCATCCCCTGTTCAAATAAATATCTGGCAGGTGAGACGTGATAGGACATGAAGCTCCGCCTCCGAGAAAGTCAGCTCTGTAGCACAGAGAGTCTAGTGCCTTGGCTGGCTCCGGGCCACCTGATGACGCTGCAGACGCTGAGGGTTTTCAGCAAGGACTCCTGCTCCTGTCCCAGGTTTGCATCTCGAACAGAAAACTAAGGATCATTACAGCTACGTCACATAAACTTTCTGGGGATAAAGAAACCAGTGCAGAAGAGTAACGAGAATCTATGTAGCCTTTTGAATCTGACTTCTTTCACTTAACGAAACATATGCCTGTTGAGGGGAGCCTGTGATTTTTGTCCTCACTTCTGTTTGTGTGATGAATTATGCTTGCTGATTTGCATATTTTGAACCATACTTGCATCTCTGGGATGAAGCTTTTTTGTCATCATGTGTGTTCCTTTTGAAGATTATTGCATTGTTTGCCGATATCTTGAAGATTTTTTTACATCTATGTTCGTTAGAAAGATTGGCTTATAGTTTTCTTTTTTTAGTTAGATACTCGTCTGGTTTTGGGACCAGGATAATGTTGCCTTTCAGGAATGATCTTTAAGGGTTGGGGATTTAGCTCAGTGGCATAAGTGTCTACCTGGCAAGCACAGGATCACAAGTTTGATCCTCGATAACACCCCCCCCCCCAAAGAATGATCTTTGAAGTGTTTCTTCCTTGGTGATTCCATGAAAGAGTTTGAGGAGTACAGCTTTGCTTTGTTTGCTCATTGTCGATTTGGCTATTCTGGATCTTTTCTGATTCCATATGAATTTTAATTTTATTTTTTTCTAGATCTATAAACAATACTTTAAAAATATTTTGAAACTCCTCAGCTCTTAATTACTTGTAACTTTTTCTCAGGATTCTATTTGGAATCATATGGAAATAAAATAATGATGATGGAATGAATGAGGAAACAGTGATAGAGCTTGATAAGAAAAATGTTTATTTATGAAAACACTCATTTTTCCTGTTAAGTCTTAAGAACAGGGACTCCAGCAAAGAAAGAATTTCTCATTCATGTGGCTCTCAAGCATTCCCAGGATCTGTGATAATGGAAAGAAAAGAAAATTTAAGGTTGACTTGGGTTTCCATCAGCAGAGAGTTCCTTTCCTTAAATCTGGGTGTCACAGGGCCTAAGGAAACCTGATTCATGTAGTGGAAAATGAAATGTATTACAGATAAGTAATATGAGCCCTACGAACCCCCTGAGGTTTGCTAGTCTTTAGCACTCTCCAGTACGTGTGTTTTTCTATGATAATATGTAGTGCAATAATATGATAAAGCCGAAGAGTATTTCAACAGAGACTTACAAAGGAGGAGATTTAGGGGAGAAACCAGAGAAATCCTGACTTCATTTTGAGGGAATGTGAATTGCTTACCTTTGCTGCAAGGAGCATGGTACTCAGAAATTGCAAACTCATCTGAAAAACAAACAAACAAACAAACCAAAAGTCATTATGTGAAGTCCATGAAGAGATCTTCCATGTGTGAAGAACTGCATTTGTCAGAAAGGTCAGCATCATTCACTCTATGCATTAATTACTGCCTTCTATTGCCCTTTCAAGCACAGAATCTTATATTTTCCTTTTCCCCCAAACTCTTGAAAGATAGTTCTGATGTTATATTTGCTTAAACCTCATATTACTCTACAGTTGGTTTTTCTGAACAACAAGGAACAAAATATCCTGTATTGTTTTGCATTAGCAGTTGAGGCACATCACATAGGTAGTTTCTACCATGTAGGCACTGAAGACAAAAAGTAGAGAATTAAATAATGTAGTCAAAAATATAGTGAGAAAAGAATGTGATGCAATAAATGCTCCTGACACATCCCTCATATCAGAATTTAATTTCTAGATGACAGTTGCTCTCACTCACTTGTCTCGTAGTAATCATAGACTTTTATTATTGCTGGCTTCAGATCTCTTACTTCAATGTCTTGTGCAACGATGAAGGAAAAACTCAGTGTCTGATTTGACACCTAGAAAGCAAAAGGGAGTTGAATGATCTTCTAGGGTACTTTGCTTTCTCTTTGAATGTATGAATAATAGGCATTTGTATATTTTTTGGGAGAAAAAGCTTTAGCAACTAACAGCATCATATGGGTCCTTAGTATCGAAGATGTTCAGAGTAGACAAGAAATTCCACAAATTACTCCTTAAATAAGATGACTCATATATAACGCCATCATTGCCAAGAGTTGGCACCATTTGTAGGGAAAATTTATATGTGCTTTTTGTTGGATGATGAGCTAAATATTCAGAGATCTGGCACAATTTTATTTACCTTTCCATCTTGTAGAAATACTTCTGTAGAATTGAAGAAGTATATAGAAGGTTGATCACTGAAGCTTTAAGTTTCATAAACTTTTAAGTCTGTAATTTCTATCAATGTAGGCATGAATAAACTCTGCAATTGGGCTTATCTATGTAATCATATTGGTTTATTATTTTATCCAGTGGAAAAATATGTATTTTATTATTTATTATTTATGTATTTTTATTATTTTATATAGAATCTTAGAAATATTCATATTCCAATATTATAAGAAGTCATTTATACTCATAATATCAGATGAAATGTAATTAAAAGAGTAGAGAACATTTAGTTTGGAGTTAATATTAGAATTCTCAAATTTCTAACATGGCAGGGACATTCCCAAAATTATCTGGGTTTATTTTATTTTATTTTATTTTGCAACCACAGTGGCAGTGCTCACCTTATCCAGGTAAATCAAGACATGGTTGTTGCTGACTTCAGTTCGGCTTACATGCTCAGACATTTCAAGCTGAAGAAAAATGAGACAAAAATTAATAAACAGATGAAACCCAGACGATCCAGAGGGAAGAAAGATTTTCTTATTATCAAAGTAAGCTTGAGAGTGAAATTCTCTCACATGATTTTAATTTTATATTTTTTTAGAAAGCATCTTGCTATGCAGTTCAGGGTGGTCTTAAGCTCATTTTGTAGCCCAGGCTGGTCTTGAACTTGCAATCCTCTTGCCTCAGCCTCCCAAGTGCTAGCATACAGGTGTGTGCCACCATGCCTGGCTAACAGACTTTTATATGTAAAAACATAAAGTAGTAAAAATAAAACCAAAAGATAATTTAGATGAAGGATTTAATATTCATATGGCACATGATCCATGTGCAAAGTTGATTTAGCTGGAGAAAATGGAACTAAATATCATAAACTTGGTAATTACTCATATTTCAGAAGTCTTTGCTTTTTATTTCTTTCATTTTCTTTCTTCCCTCCATCCCTTCTTCTTCCCTCCTGTCTCCCATTCCTTCTTTTAATTGATATTTTTGGAAACAGGGTCTTGCTATTTTTCAGGCTGGTCTCAAAATTGCTTAATTGAGCAGACTAGTTTCAAACGCACAATCCTCCTGCCCCAGTCTGCTGGATGCTGGAATTGTAGGTGCATACCACCATCTTTGGCTTCCACACTGTATGTCTTAATTGGGGAGACTCCCCTCCTACCCCCGTTGTTTGCTCTGACTTAGAGCATTTTCCCCTCATCTTCTGTAGCACTTACAGTAGTTTATGGCATCCAGTCATTTACATATTTTTCCACTGGATAATGTTCAAGGGCTTTATTTTAGGATTCTAAGTTTTATGAAAGCAGGAATCTCTGGCTTCTAGCAAAGAGCAATGCTTGTTCTGGGCATTCAGATACTTACGCCAAATTATATTTCTGAGTTTGGAGAAAGTGAAAATCTTTGACAGAAGTCAACTAAATCATTTTTTCTTTATATAGTTTATGCTGGCCTTGAACTCACTATGTAGCTCACACTGGGCTCAAACTCACAGTGATCCTCCTGCCTCAGCCTCCTGAGTGCTGGGGAAGGCATATTTTAATATTAGGATTGCTATAGTCTGGTGTTAGAGCTTGTATCTAGATGTCCCCCAGAGCCTCATGTTTTTGAAGGTGGCTGAATCTAGGATGTGAGATACCGGTTAAGGGTATGTGATAACTAAATGGGTTTAGCATAGATCAGGGTGTGGATAAGCTCCACCCTGGGTGTGGGTTGCACTGATCAGTAGGCCCATAGCCTGGATAGAATATAAGGGAAGAGACAGAAGGCGGGCTTGATGCTGCTGCTCCCTTCCCACCTTCCCTGCCATGGATTGTTTCTCCTCTACCATGCCCCTTTGCCATGCTTCCCTGCTTTGGAGTTAGCTGAGTATAGACCGAAACCTCTACAAATGGTTATCTGATTGATATAAACCTTTGCTTCTTTAACTTGTGAGTGATGAGCATTTTGTCCCAGCAATGAGAAAAGCAAGCAAGACATCTGGGGATATGGAAAACATTAGATTAAAAACAGGTCACCCTGCTCATGTAACAAACCTACCTTTTTCACTGTTGGCTTCAGGGGGATAAAGCCAGATACCATTTTCACATCAACGATTGCCATGTTGGAGACAGGACGGCTCCCAGTGTAACTGCAGATCCAGGAAAGGAAGGAATTAGGTTTTCTTGTGTTACTAAGATTCTCTTTCTCTGTGCTCATGCAAAGTACTCAATAGCTTCACAAAGTAAAATAAATCTTCCCAGATGTCCTACCCCAACGGTTCAGAAAACTGGTGGTGTATCTGAATTTGTACAAAACCTACTGAAGCCACAGAGACCAATCCTACTCTGGACCTACAAAATCACAATTTCAAGTGTGTGGACTCTGAGGCTCTGTGTGCTAAGAAGTCTCTACTAGTGATGCATGGATATGAGGTTGTTAATCTAAGCTAGTTATTTATTACATATACTTCATCTTAATTTTTTTCCTGAATAATACTGTAACCAAATGATAAAATTCATGTGGACAGGTACTTTCTGTAATGCTTGTAACTATTTGAATATTGTTGCATATAAATCTGTTTTTCTCCAAACTTGATTATATTGTGATTTACTTATTGCCAGTGAGAATATTAGTTCCTTCTATTCAAGTTTTCCAAGAGTTCTCTTTGTTCTGAATAACCAAAGAATAATATAGTATTACATTAGAAAAATATTCAAATCATAGGCCTGGGGAAATATTCTTTAGTTATTAAGGGCAAGTGTTAAACTTTAAATGATGGAATTGGAAATTAATAGGTCATGGAAGCAGGGAATAGACAGGGTGGGGCCCCATCACTGAAGAATTCTAGTGTATCAATTTAAAAGAATACATTGTTTTTAAATAAGTGCTGCATAAATATATACTATCCCACTTCTCTACTCAAGGAAGAATCTCAGTAAGAGGATGAGAGTTAGGTGATGTAGTCTGAAGATCTTACCTGACGTTCAGTGAGATCTGGAAGCTGGTGTGGGCTTTGGGTCCATCACAGGCTTGAGGCAGAGTCTTTGCCTCCAAAGCAAATGGGAACACACCCTTCTCTGAGGGAACATTGTATTTCAAGGACATCTATGGAATATTAAAGACAAAAATGAAGTTTTTCTTCCTCAGAGTTTCTCTCAACTTCTTCAGCTTTTTTTCTGATTTGCCCTATTGTTTGCCGAGTCAGGGCTTTTCAGTGGGAACAGTTATTGTAGATACCTACCTGGCTGTAGACACACCCTTGCCCTGTCACTGTAAAGGTGTAGCTATCAGACATGGCTGGTAATGACACCTGCTGTAGTAATAGGCGGTTGTTGTTGTTCACTTCGAAGTTGGTGGAAAATGTGCCTGAAGACTTGATGGTCACCTGTGCAGCTTTCTCAGTCCTGGTAAAAGTAGCCGTTCCATATTTAGACAAAGCATGGAGAGCCACCACTGTGTCCTACAAGAGAGGAGTGAGAGAACCCATTTAGGTGTTTCTGTCTTTGGAAGTGGTTAGTCCCTTCAGTGTCCATGTGTTGGGAGCTCAGCTGCCACGGTGGCGCTCCTGGAAGACGGTGGGACCTTTATGAGATGGAGTCTCATGGGAGATCCTTAAGTCACTGTGAAAACCACTGTTGGAAGGGCTTGAGATCTTGTGAAAGGGTTGTTATAAGAGGAGCAAGAGTGACCATATTGAGCTTTATGTCTTCCTGCTTTAAGATGGGATCTTTTCCACATGCGTTCTTGCCTTTGCTATCTGCCATGAGGTTATGCAGCCATTTGGGGGAAGGAGATCACCAGAGCCTGTGACATGCTGTTCAGACATTCAGCATTGTGAGAGAAATACACCAATTTTCTTTATAAAGTTAGTTGTCTCAGGTATTTTGTTATAGTCATGAAAAGTGTACTAATACATGTATAATCATGCTTCAAGGAGTGAGATATTTTTCAAAGTTCCATGCTAACAACTATAAAGGAGCTTTAATATCCCATTTCTCTTATTACTTAAATATTGGGTTCTAATTTTAAGATTGACTATAATCTTTAGATAGATGATGGAAGTATAACATTCATATCTACCTTGAATTGTATGTCTTAGAAACTTCTTTCATCAGAAAACTTACCCTTTTTTCTCTAATGTGGAATATGGATGTGAAAAATATATGGCATCAGCTATTTGTCTATTATGTCTTTCTCTACAACTGTGGTTAACCTGTTACCACCACAGTCAATCTGCCCTCTCCCCAAATAAATCCTGCTTTACTGCTGAGGTCAGCATTCTGAGAGAATCCAAGGTTTTTCATAGTCATATCAGGGTCATGCTTCAATTTCTCCAAAGGAAATAAAAGATGACTATGATTATTAGCTTCTTGATTTAATGACATTCTTTTTTGGTTCTCCCTTTCTATTGAACAATTATGGCACCCAGTGGCTTCACTTTCCTGTGCCATATTCTTAATATACCTTGATATTTAACCTGAATGATATCTTTCAAGCAACAGATTTCTAAGAAATTAATGAGAACTGTTTTTAACAAAATGATTTAGTTTTTTCACTTACATGGAGAAATAAGAGATTAAATACAATAGGAAAAGGATAAGATGCCATTTTGTCATATTCCCTCTTTTAGAGTAAGTAGGCTGATGGCTACATTCTCTGAAGATGGAACTTCCCATTGGGTACATATTAATGAATTGTGTAGATACATGATTATACAGCTAGGCTTCTGAGGTTGGATGAATGAAGACAATCCTTTATTCTCTTAGTGAACAAATATTTGTGTGTAAGGTTGGTAGGACACTTGAAGGGCATGTTAAGAAAGGAGAGATTTTCTGGGATGGACTGTTGAATTTTGAGCTTCTGAGAATCGTTTGAATGTGATGAGATCATTAAAACTTCCAGAAGAATGGTGAGAGATATTTTTCTTTCCTTTTTCATTCTGCTGATGTCCTATTACCATTTCAGGGAGGTAGAGTTGCTTAAGAAAATAGGACATTGTGATGAGCATTTTTTTCCAGCCTCTGTTGACTTACTTCTCATTATGCCTGTGTACTAATAACCTTTCAAGTTACTGTCAGCTACTCTTTTTATTCTTCTGTGTGTTTATAGCTTCCTTAAAACTTTGCTGCCTGAAGGTGAAGTAAGTTTCTGGGAGTCACCCACCTGCGTGGAGGAGAAGCCGCCATGGGAATTTTGCTGCTTTGTGATCCACTTCACAATGTGCATTGCAGAATTCAGCTCCTCCTGGGTCGGGGATGGCTGGGTGGTGAGGTGAGCAAGGAGCACGTAGGCTGTCATCTCCACCTCAGCGGAGGGCGCCTGGGATTTGTACAGATATCCCTCTGATACCGTGGGTTTTTGAGGTCGTACCCAGTGGAGAGAATTATCTGGGTGTGAGAAACAAGACTTTTATAAATTACTAAATATTTGTATTTAATTGAAGGTGAAGGAACCCAAGCCAGAGCTGAAGTGAGGATTGCATTCCAATATTAATCTTTCTTTTTTCCCCCCAATATTAATCTTTCAAGTGTTATAGAGATGTTTTTTCTCACAGGGAAATCTGAACTCAGATGCTTCAACACATGCAGTTAAGGTCCTCTTCCTAGAGGGAGAAGCCTACAGGTGTCTGTGTTTTCAAATCTTTGCTACAATTGGGTTAGCAGGATAAAGAAATGGCCCAGGAAAGGCTCTGACTGATGGTGCGTGCTTTTTATTTCCCATGTTCTCTAGACCTTAGCTAGAATGTGTTAAATTCCCTGTCCTTAGAGGTTTCTTGTTAGAATCTCAGATCACAAAATAGAATTCACATCCATTGGATTGAAAACAAATTATGGGAATCTCTACAACACCAAAGCCCACATGTGTGTTAGGTAATGGGAACCAGTATGTGCTGCCAGGGGAATCCATCTTCTCTGTGGAGCATGATTTGCAATATTCAGCAAAAGCAAAGATGTGCTTAGTGTATTATCAGTCACGGCCCTTCTCAAAGTGTAACCTGGAGAGACTCACACATGCAGAAGGAGACAGGGACAGGACTATTAACTGCAGCACTGTTTGTGAAAGCAACATATAACGAGAAAAGGTACACAAGTAGAAATTTGACATGAACATTATGACCTAATTATATATTATATTTTCTGCAGCAATGTAAATTAGAGAATTAAAGTTACAGGCATGCCTATGCTCCATCTCAGGGGCATAATGTTAAACTTAAAAAATAAGACGCAACAAACACAAAAACCCAAGCTGTGGAAATATCCCAAAATATGATAACGGATATCTAAAGATGAAAAAACTATAAAGATTATGAATAGTACTTAGGAATACACACACAGTAAAAATAAAGAAATATATGGAAATTATAATGATAATTTCAGGATAATGATTATCTCTGCAGGTGGAAGAGGTAAATGGGCTTTCTTTGCTGTATTGCTAATACTAATACTTTATTTCTTAGGCTAGAAGGGAGTTACACAGTTGTTTTCTAATTGTTACTTACAACTTTTTGTATATATGAAATATTTTCCAATATATTTAAAATATTATGTGGCACATTTAAATGAGAAATGTAGAATGTTTCTTACTGGACATCTTATCATCTGTATTTTACTTTCTATTTCTTATCCCCCTTCCCCATATAGATCATGGTATATATAGAGGTGTTGTGTGAATGTGAATAGATTGGTCAACATTATCAGTCTTGTAAAATGAGATTAAAACACCAGAACTTATTTCTGGGGTTGCTTCTTTTAAGCTTTCCCTATTTTAAGATAATATAAAGCACCAAGTATAGGTTCAGTGTATATTAGGGACTGATGTCTTGGTAATAATAGCTAGTTTTTTTTTAAAATAGTATTTACCTATGTGCCATAAACTATACTAAGTATCTTGCATATAGCAAATCATTTACTATGTCATCAGTATGAGGTAAATACTACTGTAATCTTCATTTTATGGATGATGGAGTTGCAGTATAGACAAAATGACGACTTGCCCATGATCAAATAGGTAGTGTGTTTTGGAGCTAGTCTCCAAAAGCTGAGCTTCATACTACTACACCTGCCCCCCCTTACATTTTGATGTTGGAGTCTATTAAGAAATGCTAGATTTTATTAAAAATATGATATAGAAGGATTCAGACAAGGACCATAGAGATAGAAACAGAAGTTTTGCATTGCAGTTCATAATACAGATATGTGGGACAGGAGATCTATCTCAGGTGTGCTCTTACCTTCTTTCACAGCTTCATCTTCAAGCGATTTCAGTATCTCTTTCTTCCTGTCCTGGTTCCCTGCCAGGGCAAATGCGTAGGCCAGCAGTGCCTTAGTGTACACATGGCTGCCATGGGCACCTTCTTTTGCTGACTTCCAGGCTGACTCCAGGCAAAACAGGGCATTGCGTACAACAGGATGCTGTGAAAGGAAAACAAGAGGGGAACTGCACAGGGGTGCTAGCACCCAAACACACATACTATATAGCACAGGAAGTAAAGATGGTTTTCAAATGCATTTATACAGTGACTCCTCTTTCTTAATGATAGAGAGAATAGTATTTTTAACTGCTCTTCTCATTTTCAAAAGGCAGGAGTAGAGGTTGTATCTTTAGGAATTTTTTGAGGAGGTAGGAGAGTTAGGGGAGAAATAGCCTAGAACCATCACTGGGAAGGTCTAAATCTTTCTTAATGGATTAAGAAAATTCTCTGTTGATCTGGGAAACACTGGCATGGCATAAGAGAGGTGACATTTTGTTTCTAGTAGGATAGTGTTTCAGACAGTAGGTAAGTGGTTCAAGAAATTCAGAGCTAACTTTACTGCAGGTGAAAGCTGCTACTTACAGTGTCTGGAAGTGGGATCTCCAGAAGGGCAATGGTGATATAAGCAGAGAGGGTGACTTCATCTTCTACTCCTCCCTGTGAATACGCAGGAGGAAGAGATTTGAGCAATACAGCATCTGAGAATGGCATTAATCAGGTCTTTCTATTTTTTGGTGCTGTGGAATTTATATCTGTTCTCACTGGGTCAAGTACGACAGCCAATCTAAATTCCATCCCCTTTTTCTTGGTTGTATCCAGATTTTATTTCCCTCTGAGGCCTCTGTCAGGAATTTTTACTTTATCATTTCTTCTCTTCATGTCCAGTGCTGGGATAACTCACCTTTATGGCATTGTTAAGTAGTGACCCAGAGCTTCTGAAACAGCCATTGTCCTTCTGCTTCTGGGAGAGCCATAAGAGGGCTTGGGTAATGTGTGCTTCATCAATGAAGATATATTTTCGAGCCTGGGAAAAAGTCTTCAGTACAAAGGCCGTGAGCCTGAAAGGGGAGGAATTGATCATATTTACGTTGTCACAATGCTTTAACAGCCACTTCCCTGCAATGGGCTTGGTGGAACACTTTTTACATCTATCAGGAATTCCTGTGGTATAATAGCTCTTATCATCTTTTAGCTCTGATCTTGATTAATGTGTGAAGTATAGTATTTCCTGGCTGACTCACTTCCCCTTGCCAGAGAATGTCTGTGTACTTCTAATTTACTTTTCTTGGTTATTTATGGAAAGCTTTTAAATATATCTTCTCTTCAGAGATTTCATTCTGTAGATGACAGCACCTTCTCATATGCAACTCTTATATACAATAACTTCTAATTTGCTTTACCATATGGATTTAAAAGTATGTTTCATATTACTGTTGCCTTCTCAATTGTTCCCATCAATTGAATTTATTTTTAGTCAAGGTAAGTATGATCTAGAAAATACAGTGTAAGCAAAGATTACCGTTGTTTATCTAGAAGTTATACAATATAGTCACCGCTGTATCATTTAAAAACTCAATTATAGGAGCTGTTTTAGAGAAAATACCTTGATGTATTATTAAGGATTAAGTTTGGAAATAAGCCTAATCCATATGTATTTGAATATCAGCTTTTATTATTGTTACCTTGCTAATTAATCTTGGTTCATTTAGTATAATCCACTTAAGTCTAAAATTCAAATTCTGATAGGGTAGCTATAAATATAATCTTGGTAATATATGGAGAAGAGTTGGCATAAAAATTAGGTTCAAAAACTTGTCTTGCCTTACCAGGTATTGCCCTGGCCCCGACTATGTTTCTCCCCAAAGGTGCTGTAAGAGCCATCATGATGCTTGTAGTTTAACTGTCTTTGGTAACCTGGAATGGAAGGCCAGTGAAATAACAGGAAAGATTAAAGTACATGCTGAAGCCAGAGAAATTACTTAAATGCTTTGGTCTCTCTTGTGACTTTTTCTAAAATTTTCTATCATGTGTTAGTAAATTCTGAGTACTGATGATTTTATTGGGAGTTGGAGAGTGGACAGTTTCTATAAAACTTACCATCATAATATTCTTATCATAGTAGTAACATACTGAGATAAGATTGTGTAAAATGGTATTGATAATAATTCAAGTTTACTGGGAAGATCAATTAAAGTGACACTGTGAAGTTTGCACTAACTTCGTTAATCACTTACCAGTGCTTAGATAGCTGATAGCTTTGGACTTGATGTCTGGAGTTAGCTGCTGTGTTTCATTTAAGTAATCCAGAACATAGATGTTAGGAGCAAACAGAACCATATTCTGTTCTCCACAGCCATAAGGCATCTGGAGGAGATTTTGTATGTTTTGCATGGCAGAGCCCAGGAGGTCTCCTGGAGAATGAGAGAAATGGGAAGTCATGAAGTTTAGAGGTTATAATCTATCTGAAGTATTAAAAAGAAATGAGTAACTAGCTGGTCTAAAATATGAGGATGTTTTAAAAACAAAGGATAAGTCTTCCAGATAGACGTATGATTGGAATTAATAAACAAATCTGAAGAAAGGAAGAATAAAGACATTAAAATTATGTTTATCATTTTGGATAAATATTTACAGAAAGGGAATATAGTAGAAGCTGTTAATGTTTCCATCCACTAGGGGCTGGATACTCACCCAAAATGGTGACAGTGGCTCGGGCAGAATCTTGTATCACATTTGATGGCAACTTCAGGGATAATTCTTCTGATAGTGAATTATCTAGGCAAAGCAATAAATCATCCAGATGAAAACTCTTTCTGCAATGCGTCTTTTGGAAGAGCTCTGTGACTCTGAAGTCAGATTATGCCTTACACTTAACTATTCCTGAAAATTTGTTTCTCTTTTAATAGAACAGTTTAAAAAAATTCCAAAAAGAAGGCTATTGGAATGCTGAGATGTATAGAATTTCATTATCAATCACAGTTTCTCCCTGTGTGGAAAGTTATATTTCAAAAGAAGACAAAAATTTGATGTGTGATGTCGTGATTCTGCTGCAGTCATTCTGTGATTAGAACAAGATGGTTATGGTGGGATGACTTACTTTGTGCCCACTTGAACTTTCTCACTTAACAGCAATGTAAGGAAACAACAACAGTGACAAGAAGAAGAAGGAGGAGGAGGAGGAGAAGGAGGAGGAAGAGGAAGAGGAAGAGGAACAAGAAGAAGAAGAAGAAGAAGAAGAAGAACAACCACAACCTGTATGTCTCCATAAGCAAAGGAAAATTTTTTCCAAAGGTCCTACATTCTATAGTAATGCTGTATTTTTTCTTCAGCCAGTTTTCACCAGCTATGTGGATTTTTTATAGTAAATCTATAAGATGGACATGAAGAGATGAAGATGAATGGCATTTGACTCACTGAAAGTAAAAAAAAAACTACTGATGAACATATACTTTCTTCCATTTTAATCTTGGTAACATATATGAAGATAAAAATGAGGAAAATGTAGATTTTTTCAAATTGCATCTCTTTCTCATAAATTAATATTAAAACTTTTGTGAAAAATATCATAAGCAAATTGAAAAAAAAGTAATGTAGTACTGGAAGTAACAGCAAGAGCAATCAGACAAGAAAAAGAAACAAAAAGATCCAACCAAAAAGGATGAAGTAAATTTGTCACTATGCAGGTGAATACATAAAATCTTAAAGACTCTACTAAAAACTTATTAGTACTATTAACTACAGTAATGTTACAGTATACAACATCAACTCACAAAAATCTGCAGTTTTAGCATAGACTAACAATGAACTGTCATAGAAATTAGAAGAATAAGCTCATTTATGGTACATTAGAAAAAATAAATTTAACTGAGATCCAAACACTGACAACTATAAATCACTGATGAAAGAAATTAAAGAGAAGTCAGCACAGGCCACAAAACAGCTAGACATGCCCCTGTCTGCCTGCCATCACTGGGGAAGCCCTGGTGCAGGTTGGGAGAAGAAGCATCCCTTTCACTGAGCACTGTGGTCACTGGGGAAGCTTTGGTGTAGCTGCACAGGTTGGGAGAAGCCCACCTACACCCTACTGCCTCTCTTGGAACTTGGTTTCAGAGAAACCCAGGTGGCTGGTCCATTCCCCTACACCGTAGATGGGTAGTGAACATGGGAAATGACTGGGACCCCATAGCTGGCTCATCTGGAGGAACCCAGGAAAATGTCAAGATGAAGCAAAAGGCAATCCCAGACCTCCAGCCCACATAGAACAAATCTAGGAGACATAGACATGGAATAAATTGGAAGTGACACATATGGAATCTCTGAAAAGATAGCAACTAAAGTAAAGAAACAGCTTCACAAGGCTATGAAAATAATCAGATCAGAAATAATATCTCAAGTAGAAGAAAAAAATCACAAACATAAGGAAATGCTGAGCATATCTAAAGAAGACACAGATAAGAAAAGAGGAGCATAGAAAGATGATGGAAACTTTGAATAAACAATATAGGAAGGAATTACAATGAATGAAACAGTTTCAAAGAGATATCCAGTAAATTTAAAACTCTATGGAAAGCTGAAAAAAACTGCTTGAAAGAAACTGAAGACAGATTTTCAGACCGTAAAGACAGGATTGCAGCTAGCAATAAAAGGAAAAATCTCTTAAAACTAACAATGATGCAGGAAATAACAATTCAATGGCTGCAAGATGACACAAAGAATATTTTAAGATTTATAGGTGTCAGTGGAAAAAGCAAGAGTCAACACAAATGACACAAAAAGACTATTTACAGAAGTAATGGTAGAAAACTTCCCAAATATGGGAAAAGAGCAATTAGATAAGTGAGGTCTACAGAATGCCAACTAGCCATGACCAAAATAAATCTATACCTAAACATATGATAATTAAGATCCCAGAAATTCTGCACAAGGACAAAATATTAAAGGTTATTATAGAAAAGAAACAGATCACTTATAAAGGAAAACCCATTAGAATCATGGCAGACTTAACACAAATCATCAAGTCAAGATCTTGGAATGAAGTGTTTCAAGACCTGAAAGAAAACAACTTCCAGCCCTGGAAACTTTCTAAATTAATGGAGAAATAAGTTGTTTCCATGATAAAGAACAACTGAAGGAATTCATGACCACCAAACTAGCCCTACAGAGAGTAATGAAGAATATTCTATAGAGAGATAAAGATTACCTTGGTTCCAAAAAATAGCAGAAGACTGCGAAGCAGGAAAGGCAATTGAACAGAGGAAGAAAGTGTGGGGCCAACAGCAGGATAGCATAGCAGATATGAGCCAATGCCTGCCAGTTGTAACCATTAATGTAGATGGCCTCAATTCACCAATAAAAAGAAACACAGGCAGAGTGGATCAAGAAACAAGATCCATTAATCTGTGGTATACAAGAAACACATTTAACTTGAAAGTCAAAGGAGAGAAAACAATGCTCTATGGGACAGGAAACCAGAAAAAAGCAGGGATAGCTTTCCTATCAACTTCAGAATGGGTAAGAAAGGTATGGTATTCCTATACAATGGAAATCTACTCAGCTATAAATAAGGATAATCTCCAGGCTCTTGTAGGTAAATGGATGCAACTTGAGATCATTCTCATGGATGAGATGTTTTGGACTCATACGGTTGAACGTCACATTGTCTCCCTAGCATAAAAAACTGAAGGATTAGTGGGATCCAAATGTACAGTAGATATTGTGAAAGTGATAGGGGAGGAAACGTCTAACAAGGGAAGGTGGTAGCTATTGTTAATTTACCATTATCTTGTTTTGAACTCCTACATCATTTCATTGTTTTGCTTGGTTTTATTCTCTCTTTTTTTAAGTCTGATTTCATTATGTCTGATGGTATAGGCAGCTAGTTTGAAGAATAAAAGAGACATTAGGTAGCTATTATTGATTTTCTGTTACTCGTCTTGAAGTCCTCTATCCCTTTCATTTTCTGTTCTGATTGGTTCTATTGCTTTATTTTATTCTCTTTAAAATGAAAAAAGAAGACTTTAAGGAGGAAGAAACAACAGAAGTGACAGCAGAGCACACTTCAAAGACAGATTTTGTTAACAAGATTCTACAAAAATCTCAGTAGTGATCACAAATCAAATCACATTAGGATAAGGTTGAAGGAGAACTTAATTTTTATAATGTAATATGGCTATGGATAAAGCTGAAAGAATGATATACATGAGTGGAATTTATAAATATGCTTGTTCTGAGAAAAAAGTAAAGGTCATGCTTTATTAAGTTTAGTCACAACCCAATTTATCATCTCCATAAATAACACAAGTAAATATACAAATTAAGTGTATGGCATTTGCTTTTTTATAAAATGCGTACAGAAGAATGATCACTAATTTCTTCAAAGTCACCTATATAATATTGCTTCATTGTGTTTTTTAGTCCCCAGATGGAGTGGCACACATGTAAGGAGATAAGATCAAAAATACCATGACTGAAACACAAGCAACAAAAGGAAAGTGACATATCTTGTTGAGAATGTGAGTAAAAAACATATTATGCAGGACCTTGTGGGCCACTGTAGGGATTTTGGAGTTTCCTGTAAGAGCACCAGAAAGACACTGTAGAGTCCTAATCCAAGGAATAATGTTTTTGCTATTTTGAAAAATCATTCTGACTGCTACATGAATAATAGATTGTGAAGAAGTGGAAGCTGGCCTTCCAGAAGATATTTAGTGAACAATTTCAGAGTGCTCAAGAGAGATTATGCTGGCTGAAACTATGGATGTGCCAGTGGAGGCAAAGAGAAAATAAAAACTGAAAAAATTAATTGGAAAAAAAAGAAATTAAAGAGGAAATAAATAAATGGAAAAAATTCTATGTTCATGGATTACAAATATTAATATTTATTTATTTAAGAGAAAAGAGACACAGAAAAGAAAAACAAAAAGCAAAAGAGCCAAAAAACAACCACAGACCCCAAACAATAATAGCAGAAGTTTTCAAAACGAGATGATAGGAATTTAACAATTGTTGCATATCTTTAACTTCAAAAAGATTGCTTAGATTACCATATAGACATGTAAAATTGATCTAATCATATGAATATTAACTGTTCTTTTCCAAGAACTAATGCAATTAGTAATATAGTCATTTTAGCTATCTTATGTATATATATATATATATATACAAATTTATGTCTTCCCTTCTTTCTAACATTAATATTTTTAAAGTTTCATAATTATCCAAATAACTTTATAGATGTATTGAAATTCTATGTCATTTTCTTTTTTTTATTCTTTTTTTTTTGATACCAGGGATCAAACTGATGACCTTACACTTGCCAAGCAGGCACTTATGCCACTGAGCTAAATCCCCGGCTCTTTTTTTATTCTTAAGTGTATTGGTACAATTTAGATATACATAATGATTACATTCATCATAGGGAATTTATGCATGTGCATGATACATCCTGATTCCCCCTTTTTCCAGTCCCCTTCCTTACCTTCAATCCCTCATTCTCTCCTTATTTACAAAGCTTTGTAGGCTGTTTCCATTTTAACCATAATCATTTTCATAGAAATCAAAAAACAATGCTAACATTCAGATGGAGTCACAAAATAGCAACAACAATAGCAACGACATCAAAACTTCAAATAGCCAAACTAATCATGAACAAAAAGAACAAAACTGGAGGCATTATGCTACCTGAATTCAATCTATTCTACAAAACTATGGTCATTAAAATAGCACGTTGGTTGTGTAAAAACAGACACAAGTCAATAGAACAAAGTAGAAAATCCAGAAATGAGCCCATGAATATACAATCAAGTTACTTTCAACAAAGGTGCCAAGAGTACACAATAGGAAAAGAATCGGCTTTTCAGTAATAGGTGTTGGGAGAAGTAGATATCCATATGCAAAACTATGAAACTGGACACATGTCATATTATATACAAAAATCAGCCAAAGTGTATTAAAAAGTTTAGATATAAGATTTGAAAATGTAAAAATGTCAGAAAGAAAACAGAGGAAAATATAAAACATTGATTTAAACAATAAATTTTTTTGATTTGTCCCCAAAACCTGAGGCAACAAAAGCAAAAACACAAATGTATTACCTCAAAATAAAAAGCTTCTGAACAGCAAGGAAATAATATAGAGGAAAAAAAATAGGTAAGCCATATAGCTAATGAGTTAACATCCAAAACTTATAAGGTACTTAATAGCAAGAAAACAAATAACTAAATATGGGGAAAGGACCCAAACAGACATTCTTCAAAAGAAGTCATGCTAATAGCCAGTAAATGTATAAAAATGCTTGATGTCACTCATCATAAGGGAAATGCAAATTAAAAGCACATACATCAGAAAGAGTATTAAAACAAAGACACCCAGCACTCTGGAAAGGCTTAGGTAGGGAGGTCACAAGTATGAGTCTGGCTTATGCAATTTAGTGAGGTCCTGTCTCGAAATGAACAAAGGTCTAAGAATGTAGCTTAATGTGATGGTACTGGACTTAATTCCCAGAACTGTAAAAAAGAAAGACCAAAGAAAACAAATATTGTCAGAATATGAGAATAAGAAACTCTTATAGACTGCTGGTGTGAATATAAATTAGTGCAATCACAAGAGGAAGTTGTATGGAGGTTTCCTAAAATATTAATAACAGAATTACCACACGATCCAAGAATCCCCCAAACTTTGAAATTACTTTTGTTGAAGAGATATCTGCATTTCTATGTTCCCTACAATAATGTTCACTGAGCCAAGATATTGTATCAAGGTAAGTGTCCATCAGCAGATGTGTGGGTAAAGAAAATGTAGAATGCATACACAACAGAATGTTCTTACTATGTATGGCAGCAAAAACAAGGGGACTGATAAAACAGAGAGTAGTTTCAAAAGCCGGAGTTGGGGGCAATGGGCATATAATGGCCAATAGGTATAGTCTTGGAGCACTGGTTTATTTTTAAAGATACATTGCACAGTCTGGTCAGTGTAATTAATAACATAAATTACATGAGCGGGATATGATACCGCATGACAGTTAATTGAAAGGCTATGACCAGAAGATCACAAGTTCACTGCTAGCCTGAGCAACTTAGGAAGACTCTCTCCTAAATAAAATTTACAGAAAGGACTGAGGATGTAACTAAGTGGTAGAAAACTTGCTTAGCACATGTAAGACCTGAGATTCAATCCTCAGACCCAGGAGAAAAAGAAGAAAAAAGAATTAAACAATTCAAACTTGCTAAAAAAGATGAATTTCAAATGTTCTCATCACAAAAAGGATAAGCATTTGAGGTGATGTTATGTTAGTTTGATGTAATTAGTCTACATTGCATTTATAAATAATAGTATCACTATATATTCTATAAATTTATAGTCATAAATCATCAAATTACAAATAACAAAACAACAATAAAATCCCTAAAGAATATACATATCATTTTGAGTTCAGAAATTTTACATTTTGGCATCTAGCTATACTTGCATATGTATACAAAGAGGCTATTATTATTTAATATTTTACTAGCAAATAGGAAAAACTATCATAGAAATGGCTAAAAACCAAGCAGAATGCCCTCATGTATAATTAGGTGATTTGACTTAATTCATGTAAATATAGAAATAAGCCTATTCAACCAATAAATTAAGTTTTAGAACACATTTGATACACTAAATTTTGGCAATATATAATATCATAGTGAACAAAATTAGTGGGAAAAACAGTGAAAGATGAAGGATCTATGTATGATGTTCATTTAACATTGGTTTGATGTAAAAACAGACTATATTCATAAATTTCTTAGTGTTATAACTTTCTATAAAAGTTTGGTTTATATTAGAAAATTCTCTATGAAGATAAAGTTATGTTTTCTACTGTAAGGTTCTACTGTCACCTCTTAAATGACTGAGAAAGCCTTAGATGCAGTATTGGCATCAAAGAAATATTAATGTTATTATAAAATAAAGGCCACGATAACTTTTTTCGGAGATAACAGTCTCATTTTCAAATGCTGTCGACTATGCAAAGTTTTTCAGTAGAATGGCCTGAATTCAGCTATCCCAATATTGTGTGACCAATTATTCAAGGGAATACATTCTTTGGGAATAATTATTTTGATTCTACCCACTTTTTACATACACTTACAACATACACTGGTCAGTAGACATTTTGGTGTTTGCAAACGTGCCATGAGAAACGAAGATTAGGAAGGCATAGCCTAGGGTTGTTCTCTGATCAAGCTACTTGGCTTCTTTAAGAACCGTTTTCTTTTCCTTTGTCACATGTGTTAATGATACTTCAGGTCTTACAGTGTAGGGAAAGTGCAGAAATAATAGAAAAAATTCTCCAGACTTAAAATGCTATTCAAATTTTAGTCAATATTATTTAAGTTTAATGGTGACCCTTACCTTTTACACAAGTCAGAGAGGTCCATGTTTCTTCCTTCTTTATTCCTTCAGGCTTTAGGTAAGAGGAAGAAAAATCAGAGACAGAATGGGACTGACTTTCAGGACATTTATACTGACAGGGGCATCACACATCTCTCAGTGGTGAAGAAAAGGGTTTGAATTTGACTATATAAACAAATTCTATAAATACAGACATGGAGGCAGGTTGATAAATGAGTGTGATGGGAAAATAAAGAAAATAAATCATGTGACAAAGAGATAGGGATGATTAATAGGTAGGTAGGGACAGAGAAGAAAACTACTGTGAAACATCTACATGCTAATATTATCATAGTATCAATACATGTATATTATCATGGATATTATTATGGACTATTTATCTCTTACATAAAAGTTTATAACAGAAAAGATTAAAAAAAGGAAAAGAATCAAGAGATGGGAAAGGGAGGGAAGAGAAAGGGGAAGAAAAGGAATTAAGATTTATTATGTACATGTATTAATTTATGAGGAATGTACGCATTATACAAACATGTACAAACAAGTACATGTACTACAACCATGTACCAATAGGTGAGTTGAAATAAAAGATAGAGTTCCAAGGTAAAAAAAAAGTTGGAACCGTAACTGTTTTCACTGATGTTTTTTGTGACTCAGTGTGACCTATCAGAAAGGCAGAATTACTTACTTCAACCAACAGGGGCTTGATAATTGTGTCTTTCTTTCCGTATGTAGGGACCACAGTCTTTTCATTCCCACAGAGCTCTGAGGACTCCAGTGCTTCTGCGCTCACAGTGAAATTCACATGTCCTGAAAAAAAAAGTACAGCAGAGGTAAGTACCATCTTTCCCTTCCTCTACCCTTCCAAACTTAAAATGTACAAGTGCTTACTGCCCTATAAACTTTTGTTTCATAAAAAAGAAAAAATAGGAATGGAAGCAGCAAAAACCTTGAGAATCCTCACAGAGGTGGAGGTAAAAACGTGGAGATCCTTCCAGGCATGCTAGGGTGAAAGGAAAAAAAAAATCCTCCCATCTGGAGGTCTGCACTTGAGGGAAATAGCATGGGCTCAAAGGATTGCACTGAGATATTCACTTTCTCAGAAGAGAATTACATGCTCTAGGAGACTGTACCTCACCTAATGACTTTGGGGTTATATTCCAGGACAGAGTTTGCCGCTCATTCCCACAGACACAATAAGACTCCTGTTCCTTAGCCACAGGTGCAGCTAGGAATTTGGGAGAGTCTTCCAGTTGCACGTTGACCTGAAACCACACAAGAGACAAAGGGATTAGAGGCAGAAGGAGACCAAGGGATAATGTGTTAGAAAAAAAGCATATTGAGCAAATGGTAAGATTTCATGGCACTTAATAACAATGATTATATAAATGAAAACCAAGCACTTCTAGAACATTGTGGTGAATTTGTATTGTGATGTTAGCATTTTAGGGGTAGCTTGCTCTTTTGTGTGGTAGGAGAGAGGAGAAGAAAGACAGCGATGGCCCCATGCCTGTGTGAGCTCTGCTTTGTTGGTCTGTCAAGATGGGCTTGACCATTCCTTCTGCTCTCCTGGCAGAGTACACAATATCTACATAGCTATAGCTTCAGCAAAGGTAAGATGTTTTCAAGCAAATTTTAAAATGAATTTGAGTATAATGAGTGAGCTATGAAAAATATGAGAATGTAGAAGTTGAAAGCTGGATTATCTGGTACAAAAGAAAGCACTGGTATGTGTGGTCCATGTTGAAAGTTCTTTTGCTTTCCTAATTTGCAGTGCTGCACAATGAACCCAGGGCCTTGGGCATGTCATACAAGGACTAGTGTCCTTGTTAGAAATTTTAATTTGCACAAAGTACCTAGTTCAAAAGGGTTTGATAAGGGCTAGAAATTTGTTTTTGTGATTTGGCGTTTAGAGATATCAGCAACTACTATCTATCTGTATCTGTATATATCATATGACTATTTCTTTGAAAATATTATTTCTCTATTGGTCACACCTTGTTTACAAGCATTTGTCAGAATTCCTAAAAATGCAATTGTTAATTGACCTGACTGTTACTTCGTGCTCAGTTTAGGAAAGAGAGATCCTTACCCTGATGCAGTTGGGAAGGTAGTTCAACACAGTAGCCTTGAGTGTGAAGGCCTCACCACGGATCACAGAGTAAGGCATCGTGAGCTCCACAAAGAAGGGCTGGAAGCCTCGGAGGGAGGCAGTGGGGGAAAAGCCAAGTCCTGTATCATTGGACAGGCAGAAGGCCCCTGCCTTCCACTCAGTGATGGTGTCTGGGACTGTCACTTCTACTTCAGCCACACCCGATGAGCTAGGAAGGTGGTGATGTAAGGTGCAGAAAGCAAATTGTTAAATAACTCCTTCCTAGGAGAGAAGCACTTATAAGTGACTTTACTATAAATGAGTCTACAGAAATACTAACAATGAAGTGTATAATCAAGACTCAATATAGAAAAATATGACGCCATTTCTTCTCTTTCCAATTCTAATCTATGTCAGAATCTCTTAGAGACATATAATTGTGAAATAATTCTTTATAGATGATATAGCAAGAAACAAAATGTATAATATAAGGCTGTCCTTAAGTTCTCATCTATAAAATACTGTTCCACTGGGGGCAGGTTTATAATTTTTATTTCTACTGCTACTGTGTATATCCTACCTGACTGATTCTATGCCAACCCAAGACTGATGACCAGTAAAGGATCTCATAGTTCTAAACATGTGTGATTCTTGGCCATATTTAGGCCTTATGCTTATTTTATGGAGATCCTTGAATTAAATTTTTGTAAAAATTTCTTAGTTCTGATTCAATTAGATTAATGAACTTCATAATAGTATTTATGTTAAACCTTTCCTGAAAACAAGTGTAAAAGAGGTGGTTGGATATTGAAAAGTTAATTAATAGAAGGAGAAATGAGTAGTCCTATGGACACTTGAATGGGAACATGGATCCTCCATTTACTGGGTAGAGATAGAACTAAGTGTCCAGCCAACTTGGCTGTCTCTGGGAACAAAAAGGAACAGATATTTGTTTGAATCCCAAGAGCAACTAAAAAAAACAAAGTGAAGCGTTGAAAGTATGTGCAGTATGAACAAGAGTGGGGGCATTTGTTACAGATTCTTTCCTTAGCTTTGGGCAGAGTGAGTGGAAGGTGTGCTTCAGTTTCCAGCCTCTACTTGAGGGTGGAAGGAATTGGACTATCCACTTAATAGCCAATTTTCCAGCTGAATTTCAAGGGATTAGTGTTCATTTTTCCCATCTCAAGGCAAAGCAGGTTTTGGTATACACTAATCTCCTTGAAGCTACTCAGAACAGAGGTAATGGTTTGATAAGCACAAAGATTTGAGAGATATCTAGAATCTATGACTGGAATAATTGGTAAAATGCATCTTGTACACAAGACTGGTGTCACAATTCTGGGAGAAGTGGTTGTCTTACATATGGAAACTGACACAGAGAGTCAAAGAAAATAAAGAAACAGAAAAGATGTTCCAAACAAAGGAAAAGACAAATCTCCGGAAACCAACTATACTGAAATGGAGATAGGTGATTTATTCAGCTGAGAATTTTAAAGTATAGTCATAAAGATGCTCACTGAGGTCAGAAGATAAATGCATGAACAAGATAAAAATTCTAACAAAAAAGGGAGAATATAAACATCACCAAATGGAAATCATAGATCTGAAGAAGACAACTGACTATGAAAGCTTACTGGAGGTGTTTGTTAGAGGAGTAGAGCAAATTAGTGAAAGGATCAGCAAATCTGAAGACAGGCCATGTGAAATCATTTGATTTGAAGAGCAAAAAGGAAAAAAAAGAGTGACAGTAGCATAACAGATTTGTGGGACACCATAAAAAAGACAGGCATATTCATTATCAAAATCTCAAAAGGAAAAATAAGAGAGAAAGAGACAGCTTATTTAAAGAGATCATGGCTTAAGTTGGTGAAAAAAAAACATAAATCTTGATACAGGAAGCCTAAAGAAGCCTAATAAAATGGATTCAAGGAAATCCAACTCACACATGTTATAAGAGAAAAAACAGAATTTTGAAAGCAGTAAGAGAAAAATCATTTGCTACAAACAATGGAAACTATGACTATCAGAGGATTTTTCAGAAGAAACTTCGCAAAATAGAATGGAGTGGGATGATACATTCAAAGTGCTAAACAAAATGTAAAGCACCCTATGGTTAGAAAGAATATTTGTGAATCCTATACGTGATAAGAGACTAATATACAGAAAATATATAAAGAACTCACAACTCATCAGCAAAAACAAAACAAAAACAAATAAAACCAAAATCTGATTAAATAGTGGTCAGAGTAATTGATAGACATTTTCCCAAAGGGAACAGAATGGCCAACAGGTACGTGAAAGTGTACTCAATGTCACTAACCATCAGGAAAAAGCAGATCAAAACCATAAGAAGTCATCACATCACATCTATTAGCATGAGTACTTTAAAAAAAAGAGATTTAAAAATGCTGGTAAGGGTGTGAAGAAAAGAACTCTGTGCACAATTGGAAGACATGTAAATTAGTACAGATTTATGGGAAATATGGAGATAAATAAAAAACAAACCCCTCTTCTGGGTATATGCCTTAAAGAATCAAAACCATTCCCTCAGAGAATATAGGTACTCAGACAAAGAAAGAAAAATACTGTATGAGCTTATGGAATCTAAAGAGGGTGAATCTATAGAAACAGTAACAGAGTGTGGTGGTGGTAGGGCAGTGACAAGAAGCAGGTCAAAAGGTACAAAGTGATAGTTACGTAGGATGAGTAAATCTAGAGATCTAAAATAACAGCAGGAGGGCTATAGGTAACAGTATTGTACACTGGAAATTTGCTAAGAGAATAGATTTTAGGTCATCTTAACACACACAATGTAACCATAGTAGATGATGTATATGTTAATTTGCTTCACAATTGAAATTATTTCACTACATATGTATGTATGTATGTATGTGTGTATGTATGTATATAATGTACATCTTAAATACATAAAATAAAGAAAAATTATCTAAGAGTTAAAAACTGTGAAGGTGTCTATCTTATTGAATCTAAAATATAAAGGAAGTTACTTACTCTGTCACTTTCAAGTCCCAAATCCACGTCTCAGGGAAGTACTTTCGTACAGTCTCTTTTGGAGGCTCTGAATGAATTGCGACTGTTCCAGGTACTCCCAATGCTCCACTCCGAAGTGGTGATGCTCCTTTCATAGAAGAGAGAATAAAAACAATAGATATAAAGATGATACTTATGAAAGATTTTAACAGATGCCACTAAAAGGAACCAGAAGCTGGCGCTTAAGTACTGAGGGACAGTTTCTAGGAAGAGATGATGTTTTTGCTGAATTCTGAAGTATGAGAACAAGCTGAGCTGAGAAAGAGGATCACAGATGGAGAATATGGAAACTATGGAAGAACGCCTTGGGCTGTCTGTGGAGCAGGGCTCTATGGGGTCCTGTGAGCCCTCATCGTGTTAAGTGGAGAGAACTATGGTATGGGGTGGGAGTCAAGTTGCTGTCGGTGGGTTCCTCTGTGAAACAGAAAAGTTGTAACAGAGAAGTCAAGACAGTGAATTTGAGAAACAATTTAAAAGAGTAAAAAGATCAAGGGCAGAAAAGACCCTTTATTCCATACTGTGTCAGAAAACCTGTGTTAAGTTCTTTCAGCCTGGTAAATACTTAATGGGCTGAAAATATGGAACTATGCATTGATGTGGTGTGGTAAAATATACAGTGAGTTTGTAAGTTAAAAAATTTATAACAGCAAGAGACACACTACTGTTAATTTGCATCAAAATTAATCACCCTCTCCTGCAACACACTTAACCTCACATCTTGCCACTTTCTGAAGCAGTTCTGGAGTCCTTTTACTTGAGTGTGTTTAGTTGGGTTGTTAAGGTTGCCTCAATGTCCTGGATTGGTTTCAAACATTTACCTTTCACAGTCATTTTGACCTTATGGGAGGGCCACAAGTAACATGGTGATAAATCCTATGAATAAGGTGGATGAAGACATACCATAACATTTTTATAAGCCTGCTTTTCCATTGGATGGCACTCAGCAATCATAGTCACCATAGTTTTGAAGAAATCTTGTAAAAAGGCTCATTAAAATGAAGTTCCAAGCCAATTCAGAAGGTGGTAAGAACAATGAGAGAAGCATATTTGAAACAAGGGGGAATATTTTGAAGGGGATTAATGTCAGTGTACTTTTTACTGTAATAAACATTTAAAAATTTAACGAACATATTATAATCACATCTCACATATTCTTATACAAGTTTACTATAAATCTTAAAGTAAACTTAAAAATGTATGATAATCTTTATAGTAAATTTCACATGGCCAATTGATTCTCACTGGATGTATTTTTAGATTTTTGATGGCCTTTTGCTTGCACTCAGCTTATGTTCAATTCTACTTTGACAATATACATACACTAAATGTTAATTAAAAAGTGTCTTGCATCATTGATGAATGGTATGGTTTCTACATGAGTAATGGCTGATGCTTTGGGAAAGTTAAAAGAGGTTTTTTTAATTTGATTGAGGAGGATGTGGTCCTCTTTTGTGATCATTTTGATTGCTATTTATACTGATCCTGTCCCTGGAAATTTTATTTTCTCTTTTCAACACATCTTTTATCAGAAGCAAATTCCTTGTGAATGACTTTCTGAACTCCTCAAGCAGAGTTAATCTTTTCTTTTATTTTTCACCTCTGCATCTGTCTTCTGGTACTTTGCTCCATCTGCCTTGTATTCTTTCCAAATTTTTATCTGTAGGAGTATTAACATGATCAGAGTTGGGCTTGTATTGTTGTTTAACTAGGTGCAAAAACTTCATGGTATCTGAATCACAAGTCCTTTATTTTTTTGTAATTAAAATTTTTCTTATTTGGTTTAATATTTTAGATAAAAGTTTTTACCTGGATAAGCATACGCCATTGCACGTTGTTCAAACTGCTGCACACGCACACATAATCGGGGTTTTTGAATTTTTGTATTGGTGAATACCTTTAAGCCCATATCCTGTAAAGGAAATGATCACCGTATATGTGTATATTATAAAATATAATATGTGTGTATATATATATGCCAATACCTCTTTTCATTGAATTTAACAGTCTAATTAGTCTAATATTACATTTTAATGATCACAGTTATAGAATGAATGTTCAATAAGTTTACAAAGATAATTTTGTCATTTAAACTCTTTCAATGGCAATTATCTTATGTAAGTGACAGTTGTAAATATTGCAAAACAATGAATTTCAATAATAAAGAAAGCTTGTTTAATAGTCTAAAAATTCCCATCCTGATTCTGCTGCTTTTAGCAGATCTCCTATAATTAGTGACTTTGGAGAAGTCATTTGTCCTCTTTATTCTTTAATCTCAAGCATACATTATATTTTAAGAACCTTAAAAATTGACTCCAATGTAGAGAATTTACCTTTAGGAAGCCATACATATCTTTGTCATTCGTATTGGGTTCCGGGGAATACAGGATTCCATCAATGTAGGTGTTGGGAAGACTGATGCACTCTTCGTCGTTTTCCTCCTGATGACTCAGGGTTCCAGGGAAACCAGTGAGATCTTTTACTGGTAGCAGCTCATAAACCTGTGCATTGCAGAGGAAACCTTTTTGTGGCTTATTTTTTAAATATGAGAAGCAAAGGATAAGCATAATCACCACTAGTTTTTCTTTGAGCAACCTCATCACTTTGATAATTTATAGAGCAGGTGTAAACCATTTTCTCCGAGCAGTTTTTCCATTTTGAAAATGTTTACCAGTTTCAGAGAAAAACAAATATTCTCATCTAGTTAATCAAGTGTCACAATATTATTAGGTCATACCATTCCTAAGCAAACACTAGACTTAATACTAATATGAAATAAAACTACTTATTGAGAAATAGTTCTACATGTGAGGCATTATGTAATAAAACTTTAGGATAATAGAAAGAATTGATAGTTTTGTCTCTGTTGTGGGACTAGCAGCTGGCTCTGTTTATAGCAACATTATTGAACATGCTTTTTAAACAGACACATGAACAAGTACTACATATGTCTTCTCTTGGACAGGAGAGTATTTTTCTAAAGTATATTATTGATGGAAACAAAATGCTCCAGATCTTCACACAATGTGTAAGTTCATAAAATACTGAAAACAGTGTTTGCAAATCTGTTTGAGACAAGGAAGACATGTAGTGATGCTGACAGGCTCACTGTCCTATATTTGTAGGATTGTGATACTGATTGAAAAGAATAGATTAGCATGGTCTGATAAGCTGAGGCAATTTCTCAAAGGCAACTCCCTATTAATATTCTCTAGTTTCCTTCCCCGCTTCACTTTTTTCTAAAGCACATCATGTATTTTCTGTCTCATCTATGAATGTGTAAATTCCATAGACATGGGTTTTTCTTTTTCCAGCTCACTGTTAGATTCTTAGCACTTAGTACAATTCCTAGAACACAATAGGAATTAAATAAATAAGCATGTATTGAATGAATTATATTACCTGGAGCCAAGTGCTTTATTAGTAAAATAGTAATCAAAAATTGAGAGGAACTAGTATCTTACTGCTAAATACCAGAAAGCATCTGCTTTATTATTAGCAATAATAATATCATATTCATTTTTATTTCATAAACTGTTAACAAAAACAATTATGACAGTATTATTATTAAATAGGACTCTGGTTTATCTACCAACCAGAGTTGTGATAATTTAAAAAACCTCTGAGAATTAAACATCATGTCATTCAAAGGTAGAATATTAATGTTACCACATATCCCTGTCTTCTACTATTATAATGTTTTTAATATTTTCTCTAAAGTTATAAATATTTTCATTTAAAATCCTATTTAAAGGACCAAAAAGTAAGAATTATTCTTTTGTAAATTTCTGCTTTAGGGAAATAAAAATATAGAATTTTCCTTTGTGAAATTTTGACAGAAAAAACTTCAGTAAGAACTTACTCCAATTTGTCTCATACTGAAAATTTGAAGATATGAGCAAAAACTGCTGTTAGTACATGTCTTTAGTCAGGGGTGATAACATACTCTTGTGTTATTTTTTACATTAACTCCATTTTTTAAAATGTTTTATTGACCAATGTTATTTATACAGTAACTCATTTTTCCTAATCTTTAATCATCAGGGATAATTTATACATTTTTATCAGAAATTATGTTCAATTTGAGACATTATTTCAATTTATACAATTTTTTTTTTTTTAACCAGGGATCGAACTCATGACTGCGGGCTGATAAGGCAGGTGCTTATGCCACTGAGCTAAATCCCCAGCTCAATTTATACAATTCTTATAAAAACAAAAATCTGAAATGCTATTTAGACTATGGCGTGTTAGTACAAGCAAATGTATCACTTCTATTAGGCTTTTCAAAAATTAAAAAAATTATTAGTATATGTTTGCGCTAAGTGATGTTAAACATGGAATATTGATAAGTACATTATCATCTTGATCGTTTGTAGCTCCCCTTCATCTCCCTTCATTTTCACCTTCCCCCACCCATTCCCAGGTATAAATGTTAAAAATACATTGAAAACTCATATTACTGGTTTTAGGGAATGCTGGGACTTCGGGGACTTTGAATATTATATGGTGTCTTTTACATCGTATAAATATAACTTATGAATGACTTCTCTGATTCCTTGGTGAGTTAATTTTTTCTTCCACTTTGTGTATTTGTACCCTTCACACAGCATTTTACACCGTCTGTCTTATTTATATCTTCTCCAGCACTGTGTGTGTGGGTGACCTGACAGCCACATTTAGGTTTGAATTGCAGTATGACCTGGAGCAAGACTCTTAACATAACTGAATGAATTGTAAGTCCTTCTATGGTTAATTTTCATTATGTTTTATCTTAAAAATTTTTAAAAATTTGGTTCAACTTAGTAATTTTTTTATTTTATGTTTTATTTTTTCACTGGTTCAAGCTAATTGTGTGTGTGTGTGTGTGTGTGCATGTCTGCACACACGTGTGTATGTAGAGAAAGAAGGGAGAATATGAAATTAACTTACTGTGATGAAAACAACATACAAAAAAGCTGAAAACCTTAAGCAAATGATCAAAATAATTTTTTTTGAGACACGTCTTGCTGTGTAGTCCAAGCTAGCCTTAAACTCACTATGTAGGCTAAACTTGTCTCAAACACAGCAGTCCTGCTGCCTCAGCTTCCCGAGTGCTGGGATTACAGATGTGCTCCACCATGTCTGACAGGTCAATATAATTTTAAGAGATCTTATTTTACCCAAGCGTTTCCCCTTGCTCTGAGCCCCTTGCACGGTTCCTTCTGATCCCCAAGGTGGAGGGGAACTCACGGAGGATGCGGAGAGCTCGGCTTCTGGCTTCCGGAGCAGCACACTTTGGTCCACAGCTCGAAGGGCACAGAGGGACTGAGGAGAGGCTGTGACTCGGAGGTGTGTTTTTGAGGATGGAAGACTTTGCCCTTCGCTGAAACTCAAATTCACCTGTAAAATGGGGGAGAAAGGTCAGAAAAACACAGTTCTGCATTTCACCATATATTCACCTGTGCTTTTGAAATGTTCCTGAAATTTTATGCGGAACTACTCTGCTTGCCTTCCTGGCAGTTGGCATTATACCAGTACTGAAGTTTTGTCCTTCGTACTTTGCTTTGATCCTCAAAATTCAATTGAGCCATTGTAACAATTCTTAATTATTCCTATAAACTATTAGCTTTGAAGTGTCATTTTAAAAATCTTTGACAGATGAGGTACTCACCAACTTTGGAATGTAAATGGGTCTAAGTGCTTCTCTACTTCGTTTTGTTCATTGATAGTCTCAAAAACTGAGCTGTATGCCTCCCAACATTTCATTATAGCAAAAAGGAAGACAGTAAGAACTGTGACATATGGTAAGAGACAATGCTGTACAGAGAATTTTGCAAAATGAATCAGCTGTTGGCCTCGTTAAATGTCTCCAGAGAATTCACTTGATTGACCTCAGTGCTCAGATGTAAAAAATACAGGTAATGGTAGTAACTACTGGTTTGAAATGTTGAAATTTTATAATATTAAGAGCTCACCTTGTTGTCTAGACAATTTTCAACGTTATATTTTGCAGAATCCCCAATTACTTCCCCATTAGGTAAAATGGCATAGATGAGAAATCGAGCAACAGGAGCTAAGTCTGACTCCACAGGGACTGACACTGAAAAATGACCTTTCACTGGAGCACAAAGAGAGGGGGAAGAAAGCATGGGTTAGACATCTTCCCAGGGCTGAAATAAAATTATTCTTCTGCAAAAGCCTTTCCGATGCTAGTAATTTATTTACTGTTTCTAGTAGTTGCTACCATAAATGGTACATAGAAGGAGTAAATAACTCTAAGAACACTAGCATTTGAAAAAAACTTTATGAAAGCTGTTTCTTCTATATAAATTGTATATAAACGTCTCATGAATTTTAAGCTTTTTCTAAACATGAGGCTCTGATGCTACCTAAAGGTACAAAGAGATCTGCCTTGCTTCTGTTTGATCTAGATCTCCCTCTGGAAGAGGGAAATAGACCATGAGGTGATGAGACGCAGCAGTAAGAGTTTAACACATTGTATTTGTGCTTATAACATCTTCACTCTTGTATGACACACACATCTTTTTCTCCTTGAGAGAAGTATATGCTACTTTGACCATTATGTTTTGAATAATATGTAGATGGTCTCAAAACTACCATGGTGCTTCTCTGTTGCGACAAAGAAGCATCAAAGGAATGGTTCCGTGATAATTTCCCAGCAAGTCAGTGTTTAGACTCCTTTAGAATCAGGGAAACCTTGAAAAGTTTGTATTTGCTCATAGGGAGGTCTCATTCAGTAGTGAAAGTATCCAATTTAGCCCTCATAAGTTGTAACTTCCAATATATAAGGAATAAGATGTTTTTATAGACGTAAATGACTCAGTACAAAACCTGGCATCCCAAGACGTTCATTACCTTCCCTCTTCCCCATTCTCTAACACAATTCTGTAATGTCTCTGATTTGGAGAAGAGGGCCCAAAACTATTTACAGCAAAAAATTTGGAATAAGTGTAACATATGCATAACATCTACATTTCATATAATCTAAACAGAATAGGGGGAAGACAAAAATATTTGATAAAAGTGGAAGAAGGAAACATTCTTGTTTTCCCTCCCTCAACTTTCTCTTTGTTGTACTTAGATGGAAATTTATTTGTATTTGAAAGTAGTCCTGATCTTTCTATAGTGTACTGTTGAATGGGCCAGAATGGAGCAGAAATGTGGAGATTATGGAAATACTCACTATTTCCCTGCTCCAAAGAAAGCACATGAGTCCCAGATTGGACAATGCCTCCCTTTGCCATTATCTGAAAAAAAAGAAATATAAGGAAATTTAATTTGCCTGTAGGGATCTTATTCCAGACTTGGCAATAATCACACCCAATGGAAATGAAACATTAAAAAAATAGATGAGAAGTCAAAATATTGATGCCCAAACAGCTTTATCATTTCTTGCCTCAAGGAGAACTTCTGGCTAGAGAGGAGTCAGAGCATGATTTCTGTTCTCACCAGATAATAGAAGATGAGCTCCTCTAGCTCCTGTTTCTTTAGAATATAGTGTGCCCTGATTGTCCAAGTTTGGTGACATGGCAGTTTCCCAAGCTGGGGCTCAAGATGGACAAAGCTACGGCTTAGGGAGAATACAACATTAGCGGTGTGGAACGCGTCTTCGTTTACTTCCGACAGCCACTGGTAGTCATAGCAGTCAGTAGAATCCTTGTGTTTGACCTGAAGGATCAGATAAAAGTATTATTTTTAGACCATATGTCAGGAATTGATTGTCCTATGTAAGTCTGTTTCTCCACTTAATAGCTAGAAATCTTGGCTCTGCAGTGAGAAGGACCTTTGTTTTTATCTGTATCAGTGCACACATGATTTGTACCTCCACATGGCAAAGGGTCCTGAATCTATTTTTACATATTTGAAGAGCATACAAGGATGTGTCCTTTGCTCTGCAGCTTGCTGAAAATTTTCTTGGCTGTCTTACCTAGGTACATAGGAAGATAGGGACATTGCAGCTATGAAACCTTATTGAGGAGAGTAAGTGATCTCTAGAAACTGGAAAATTGTACTTCTGAAAGTATCTGCCTCTTTTATCTTGTGTTTCAGTGAGGTATTATTAATAAACGAAATATTTCAAGCTTAAAGATTTGAGAAAACTTTTGCGCAGGTCACTGGATAAAGAGTCAGGGAGGTGAGTTAGTTAAAGTTTAATTTCCTGGGGCTGACTTAGGTTGATTATTTTTTATATGTCTTTCATGCAGTTCTGGGCTGGAAGATTTAATAGGCTCTATTTAGCTTGTATTTCCAGCTTTCCTTCATGTAAAAGTTGTTCTTTAGCTTTTTCTAAGCTTCTCCTACTCTCAAGCAAGTCCATGAGTAGCCTGAGTGAAGCTTCATGCCAGCAAAAACACTTTTTTCCAATGACAATGTTATGTTCTAGTGATAATATTTATGATCATCAAAGAGGGGGAACATTTAAAAGTAATATTTCATTGTCAAGACTAGTACAGTCCTGGCACAAGGGAAGCATTTAAGACCCTTCTTGTTTAACAAATGAGTAAACATTTCACTTTATTAGAGGTTTTTCTTCCATTTACTTAAAACTAAATCAATAAAATACACTGCTTATCCATTTTTATGTACACTGAGTAGAGGATTCCAATTTCTATGAGTATTCAATACCCATTGTGCATCTATATAATAGAGATGTATTTATATCTCTATTGGTGAATAGATTATATGCTCTACAGAAAAAAGTTGTATGCGTAGAAACAGACAATTTATTCTAAAATGGCAGGACAACTACAGTAAGACAGTTCATGAAGTGAATATTTCTGAAACTAAATACTAATCTGTAATAAAGGAATTTACAGTAGAAGTATGTAATTGTTAAAGGAAGCCTACCAAATGCTTAACATGTACTATTTAGTTTAATCTTCACATCTACCCTACACATTGGCTAAATACTCATATTTTACCCTTTTTGTAGGTAAAGAATTAAAGCATACAGGTTTATCTAGCTATTTGCCCTTAATGTAGAATTGAGTCAATATATTTTTATTCAGTTTATTTGATTTTGATTCTGACCCAATTTAAAAAAATATGGTTAAAATCGCACAATATAATTACCATCTTCATAATTTTTTAGTGTACATTTCTATAGAGTTAAGTATATCTGTTGTGCACTGCATCTCCAGAACTTTGCATCTTGTGTAATTAAACCTTTGTATTCAGTAAACAGCCCCTCTGCCAAGCTCCTGACAATGACTATCGTTTCATGTTTTCTTTTTTCCTCTTTCTTTCTTTCTTTCTTTCTTTCTTTCTTTCTTTCTTTCTTTCTTTCTCTCTTTCTTTCTCTTTCTTTCTTTTCCTTCCTTCCTTCCTTCCTTCCTTCCTTCCTTCCTTCCTTCCTTCCTTTCTTCCCTCCTTCTCTCTCTCCCTCTCTGTCCCCCTCCCCTGTCTTTTGAGACAGGGTCTCACTATATAGTTCAGTCTGGCCTTGAACTCACTATGTAGACCAGGCTGGCCTTGAACTTGTGGTGATCTTCCTGCATCAGCTTGCCAAAGGCTGGGGTTATAAGTGTGTGCTACCATGCCTGGCAGTCATTCCGTTTTCTATCTCTGTGATTTTGACTACTTTGGAACCACCAACCCTTAAATAGTAATTTACTTTCTACAGGTTTACTTATTCCCATCATTTTATTTATAATGGAATCACAAACATGTAACCTTTGTGTTTCCCCAAATCATCTTATAGCTATGCTTTTATAAAAAATTTTTGAATAAGAACAGATATAAAATTAGTTACATACAATTAAAAGTAAATTATAAGTGGAATCATATAGTATTTGCTTGTGACTGCTTTATTTCCCTTCAGAATTTATCCATCTTGTAGCATGTGATGGTATTTTCTTCCAAGGTTGGACAATAGTTTCTTGCACATATATGCAACATTTTTTATTTATCCATTCATCTGTTGATGATTATACTGGTGGTTTCTACCTCTGAGTTATTAAAATGAACTGCTATGAACATTTGTGTGCAACTATCTTCTTAAGAATCTGCTTTTAATTCCTGTTTTTGAAGCTTAAATTAACTTAAAAGTTTTAACTGATACATAAATACATAAAATTATGCACATTTATGGGTAGCATGTTGTTATGATTGATACATTGTGTTAACCTGACAAGTTTAGAAGTTTAACTGAGAGACTCAGCAGGGAGCCAGGGTTCTTTCTCTGTAAATATCCTCATCCTATGCAAAGGAGGGCAAGATTTTGTGAGTGCTCCACCTGCTGTAAAGAGGGTGGCCTGTGTACAAGATAAGGGAGGAGAAGAAGCCTGGTGTCCTCCTTTTTTGCTCCGGCTGCTGCCTTGAAGTGTTGCCCTTGTGCCATGCCACCCTGCCTTGGAGCCAGCTGATTATGGCCTGAAACCTCTACAGACAGTGAGCTAAATAAACCTTTCCTTCCTTCATTTTGGGTGTCTGGTGTTTTGTCCTAGCAACGAGAGAAAAGTAACTGAGATACATGTGATGTCCTGATACCTCTCTACATTGTATAATATTTAAATCAGGTTTCACATATTTACCTTTTACATTATCATTTCTTTTTGGTAAAAATATTAAGAATCCTTTCTTTCAGCTTTAAAAAATAAGTTCTTGTTACTTTTAGTCACCTTACTCTTTAACAGGATGATCACTAATATATACTTAGAAGTAAGACTGGTTGGTCACATGGTAATACTGTTTTTTCAGTTTTTGAGTAACTGCCACACTATTTTCCATTAGTGTCATTTCCACTAATATTGACAGAGTGGAACTCATACACCTAAGTACCCTATAGTGTCTCCTTTTCATAAACTTTTGAAAAGTTGGCCTCAAATTGGTTTCTAATTTCTATTTTTTTCCTGCCCATAGGAATAAACATAATTTGGAACTTCCTCTTTTTTAGCTTACAACTTTGTTCAAGGATACTTCATTGGTAACTTCTTTCCAAGCTCACCTGGATATTCAAGGAGGTTCCTATAAGGTTGGTGGTGTTGATGGAGAAATGAACCAGGCCGTTCTCATCCGTGGTAGCATTGGAGTGGTAGTTAGCTTCAGAGGCTGTGATGATGATGATTTTATGTGGCATAGGGACATCTTTCCCATCCACTAGGCGCACCTGAAGATTAACAACTGTGCATCAATTCTACGGGTAATAATTAGGAGGCACCAATCATACTCATTTCATTACAATTACCATTTGAGTGTCTCCTATCTGTTTATATAGTTCCAAGCATTGAAGATATAGCAAGGAACAAGAAAAGGTTCTTTGTATCATGGAGCTTACAGTCTAGTGCAAGAGACAGATGCTAAACAAGCATAGAAACATAGTTATTTAGTAGTAATTGTACAGAAAAAAAGAAAATATTGTAAGGGACAGAGTGGAAGGGGTAATAATGGGGTGACATATTACGATGATTGAATTCAGCAGATGAGTCACAAAGTTTTGTTTTGGTACTTGGATTCAAACTCATGACCTTACACTTGCCAGGCAGGCCCTTAAGCCACTGAGCTAAATCCCCACCCCCAGATGAATAATTCAGTTCATATTGTAAGATGTGATTTTTAAATTATGGACTACTTTTTGGAATTTAAAACAATGTTTTCATCAACACATAGTATGTTTTCATCAACACATAGTATGGTATTTCAATACATGTATATAATATGTAATGACCAGATCAGGATAACTTTGTGTTGGAAACTGGATCAGTAGTCATAATTGATTTACAAAATCTAAATTTGTCAATGAAATATTTAATCCAAGTACAAAGTTAAAAATAGGCATAAAATTCTGATTCTTTGTCTTCTAGTAAGTCTTACAACAAATGTTATAGTTAATTAGCAGCAATAAATTATAAACAAATATATGTCTGAGAAACTAAAAGATATATTATATTTTTATTTTGAGAAATGGCCAAAGTACTGAATATGTTTTGCTGTCACAACATAATCAAACTTTCTGGGATATACTTCGTTTTGTTGAGTACAGTCCTTGTATCTATTTTTTCTTTTTTGTGGTCCTAGAAATTGAACCCAGGCATCCTCAGGCACCCCCTGCTCCCAGTTCTATTTTTTATTTTGAGACAGGGTCTGGGTGAATCACTAAGTTGTGCAGGCTGGGTTTGAACTTGCAATCCTCTTGCCTCAGTCTCCCAGTGCACTGGCATCACAAGTGTACATCCCACACCTGGGCCCTTTAAAGCCTCTAGAGCTGAAGCTCCATTGAGAACATGACAGGCAGCACTGCACACTGAGATACACACAACTGTCTCTCAGACTTCTGGAGTCAGAAAAGTGTCTTGGCCCTTTTGCTTACAATAGAAAAATGACATAGGAAAACATTTTTTGTGGATCTGTGATAAAATTTATAAATCTAAAATCTGGGAACCTAGAATGATATTTTATTCCTATATTTGCATTTCTCAAAAATACTTATAAGATTAATATGAATATACCTATGAAAGAAGTAGGTGTAACAGAATCTTTAATACTTAAAATAAAAATTAAAACTACCTACCCAACCATTGTCATCCAAAGTTAATATTAAAAGAATAGTGTAACTGGTTACCATGAATTTTGAGATTCTTGAGGGAAAGTGTCATTAAAAGCCACATGTACATATAATATAGATAAACATAAACAGCAAAATAGAGGAGAGGCAAATAGGAAGTAAGGAAAAGTTCAAGTACTTTCTGTTTTTTTATTTAATTAAAAATTTTTTTTTTATTGGTTCCAGGGATCAAACTCACAGCCACATGCTTACAAGGCAGGTACTTATGCCACTGAGCTAAATCCCCAGCCCCTGTACTTTCTGTTTCAAAAATATTCAATATAAATGCTGATTTATTTTATTTATACTAATAGTTTAAGTTCACAAAAGAAAGTTTGTGTTATGTTTCTTTTTGGTAAGAATCTTTTTGGTTTTTGTCTTGTATTGAGTAACTATTTTGAAGATAATGATACACAGTACAATAAGTATTGTTCTTCTGTTATTAATTGGTTATGAAAATTTGTTTTATTTTGTCATAAAAAATTGGAAATTGCTTGATTATAACTATGGCAAAGAGATGGGGGGATATCACATAATGCTGTTGTTTGAAATTAAAAAAGAAAAACCTTCATAATTTTGATAGGGCTTTAGAAGAATTTCATATACAAATTTAAAGGGAATAGGTCAGAAACCAACTAGCCAGGCTTTCTGGTAGACTGTGCAAGCCACGTGGCTTCCAGAAAGAGAAAAGTCAGCAGTTCCCGAGAATTGGCCATCCTGGAACTGGGAGGATCAAACAAGAAACCAACTAGCCGGCCTTTCTGGCAAGCTGTGCAATCCATGTGACTTCCAGGAAGAGAAAAGTCAGAGCCTCCTGTGAGCCTCCAGTGCATAGGCTGAGAAATCCCACCCCCCAAGTAACACATTGGTTCAGAGGACAGGCTAAGTTGATAGCAACTAAGGTACTATCTTATGAAACAACTAAATGTTCATATTGTCTGGTTGATTTTGCAGGCCTGGGGCCAGTGATCTGAGCATCTCTTGGGAGATTGACAATATGCAGTATAGCAAACATGGGGCATTTCCTTCTATCTTGTCTTTGAAATCCAATATTGTTCTCACTATTTTGATTTGTTCTGTTAGTTTTGTTTTGTTCAATACTCTGTTTTGATTGGTTTTATTCTGTTTTTTTTTGGTTTGATTTTGCTGTACCTGATGGAATAGACAACAATAGAAGATAACAAGATATACTATGGTAGCTCTTGTTTTCCTAGTATCCTGCTTTGAAGTTCTGTACCAATTTTGTTTTGATTGGTTTTATTCTGTTGGATTTTACTATCTTTAAAATAAAAAAATTAAAAAAATAAAGTGAATAGGTCAATTTTTATGTAGTTTTACCCTTTTGGTTATATTTTCTTCCTCTTTTATTTAATGACTAATAAGTACTATGTATAATTTTAGCAGAAACTGTGTCTGTGGTATGAATTAGGTAAGTTTGAGTTTTTACCATAGTCAGGTTCTCACCTGCCCAAAGAAGGGGACTCCTGGTCTAACATGTGAATCCACTTTCACAAAGGAGAGTTTGGTTACGGTGGCTGTGATTTCACTGGCTGCTGTCCCAGTCAACTGCACACCTGCAAAAGATGAAGAAGGAAAATAATCAGTTCATGTTTGGGAGAATGATGTTCAGGGGCTTCTTATACTACTCCTTCCTTACAATACTTAATTTGGCTAAAGAAATAAGTTAGCATCCATTGTTCCTTCTTCCATACCCTATGGAACACAAACCTGTCCCTTCTTCTCGGATCTTGGCTTCCACTCGGAGTCGCATTTCATATTCTTTCCTCCTTAACTGGAAGTCATTGGTTTTCACTTGCTGAATGAAGCAGCCTTGACTATTTAGCTAAGGGAATCATAAAGTACAAAAACATGACATGTGTTATATTGAACAGATCTGTGTTCAGTTAATGTGTGGTCAACTAACAGTTTTTTGGGGGGGACAGCATAATTTAGACATTTTCTATAATGAAGCCATAGAATACACTGTCTAGAGACTAATTATTAGTACTTGGCACAACCATATCTTATGTGTAAGTTCTTAGTATCTGAAATGCACTAGAGAGAATGAGATGGAAATGCTGTGTATGTTTTGAGCGATCTTACTGTAGTGGGCAGATAACTCTTCACCAAAGTTTGGGTCCCCTTCCCAAGTAGATTGTTGTGACTGGAAGCTGGCTGCTCTTTGAGGACTTCCTCACCTCTCTGGCCTCTAGATGGAGCCATGGGATGGGTTCTCAATCACAGAAAGAGAAAGGACTGACACCCTTCCCAGCTAAGGCAATTAAAAAAAAAAAAAAAATATATATATATATATATATACATATACATATGTATATATATATACATACATGCATATATATATACACACACACATACATACATATATGCATGTATGTATATTGTTTTCTTTGTAGAAGTAGATACACACAGAGGCTTTGGACGGCTCAATCTGTTGTTCTCGAGCACCGACAGAGAGTAATTAGAAGAAATAAATAAATAATTCCTATTATGTTGAGTTACTGTTTAAAAAACTACCCTAGTTAAGTATGGAATTCTCTTCCAGATTACCCCCTTCCTGACTTGGCACCATGACACATCTCATGCTGGACAACACTTCATTTATTCTCAGTACCTAGAAGGCCAAGGTCTCAACCTACCTGTTGACTGTATTTCTTACAGAAAGCCAATGACTCTTGATTGGGGCATCTGGAAGGATTATTATAATTTCTGCAAATGCTCATAGTTATGTTTCCTGGGACAGGCTTTCCATATGTGTATCTGTTGGGAGAATATTGACAAATGACTAAAAACAGATAGAGGACAACCTCATTTTTTTTTTACCTATCTCCACTTCTGTTTTGGCTACTACATATTTACTCTTTGTGCTTTGCTCTGATTCCTGTAGGACTTACCCAATATTAAAGACAGGCAAACTGAACAATGAACTCCCCCTTTTTAAAGCAAATCTCCATATCTACTCTTTGTACTTTGATCTGATTTCTGCATGACTTACCCAATTAAGGAAAAGCAAGCTGAACAATGACTTTTTTTTAGCAACCCACCAGTGCAGCATGCTACCATTTACTATATTTTCTTTTCATGTCTCTTTCCTTTAGATTTTTATTTTGATATCATTTTAAAGGTGCCTTTTTTTTACTACAAAAGCTATTTTAAAAAGAAAAGCCAACACCAGCAAAAACAAACAAAATAAAGATGAAAGGATAGACAAACACTGTTTTTATGACCTTGTGTCCAAACTATTAATATGATGGTATCTTCTCAATATAAATCTCTATTTATATTTTGTTTACATTTTTTTACTTTTTTAATTTTAAAGAAAAAACCGAAGAAACTGAGTTTGAAAATAGGTTAGGAGGACAGTTTTGTTTACATTTTATAAAAATAGGATTGTGCTACAAATATGTGATGTATGAGTGTGTTTTCAGGGCATTTGACTTCTTCCCTATTTGAAATGTTCTCTGTACTCTGATTTCAAGAGCATCAGCTCACTAGTTAGGTGGGGTTGGGAAGCTGGTGGCCATTACTGTGAAACAGTACTTGGCAGGAACCTGACAAGTAGCAGGTGCATTACATACATGGTCTTTAGGAAGGGCAGGGTTTTTTGCTTTGCCTGCTCTTTCTGCTAGCATTACTCTGGGACTATAGAGATGGGGTTCAAGATGCTGGAACCATGAGTTATTGAGTGGGAAGGACGATCTCGAGAGGTCATGCTCGCAATTTCCTGGGTAAAAATGGCAGTGCCCAAAGACATTTGACATGCTTTATGTAGAGTGATGAGCTGGGTGAAACTTTGGGTATACATTTATCTCTAAAAATCATGAATCCAAGCTATTTTTATACTATGGTTACAAGTTCAGGTAAATAATCTCTTGATGATTGAATTTCTTCTATAACCATATGTCAATTATCTCATTAGTATGTTTTGTTATTTCTAGTTAAGGGAAAACCATTAATCTCTAGCAAAATTTACATTCTGTGTGTGTGTAGCTCTGTTGCTTTGAGAGTTAATCTTAGTACTAGCAGTACAGCCTCTGTAGAAATAGTGCTCTATCCCTTCTTAGACATAATGCTGATATATACATCAAGGAAAACGAAAATGAAAATGAAAATGAAAAAGCAACAGAATACTCTAGATGGGAATTCTCCCCCAAATACTTGAAGCATTTGTGTTGCCAAATATTTCAAATTGGAGTCTCCTTTAAATATTTCCCCATGAAAGACTAATAAAAATAAAAACTGGAAAAAAAGAAAGAAAGAAAGAAATCAACTTACCGGCCACACACTGACACAGTAATCTCCTGTTCTAGGATAGTGATTTTCTGTGGCATGGATACTTGTACTTCAAATTTGGGGAGAACTGTAGGTTGGTGATAAAGAATTGGTGATTGGTGATTGTTTCTCAATGTTTGGGACTTTAATATTTTCCAGTTCTCTAGAACTATTTCAGGACTTTGAAAAGGCTCCTCTATTGTTCACTATATCTATATGTTTATTTTCTCAAAATGAAGAGTTTGGTTGAGGGACTATGAATGATCGCTGATAAATAATGAAATGGTCCCTAAAACAAGTATATTTTATATTTTTTGATGCTAAATATTGCCACAGAATAATCAAGTTATAGGAAGTCTTCTGTGAAAATCATTGATGTCTTCATTGGACATAAGTCTAATTAGTTTTATCTAAATCCAATCTCACCCATAGGAAATGAAAAAACTGTAAGTCAACTCAAGTTCTAGACTTTAGAAGTTCAAATATGAAGAAAAATGTCGTATGATTTTCCATGATCCATACCAAATTCCTCCACAGTGAAGGAGTGCTGTGTCCTTCTGCCTGACTCCTTGTGCACCACCACTGAGTAGGAGCCCAGAAGGGGCTCTGACGAGAGGGGAAAGGAGAGCTGTGTGAGACCACGCTCTAACTTGAGATTCTGCCACTGCATGACGCGGTTTCCTTTGGGGTCCTACAGATAGATTAATTGTAATTTACAAAAATACAAAGAACATCAGAGACAATAAAAGAAAACTCATGGAAACTCCTAGTCACCTATAAGGAGAACAATTTGGGTGTAGTGAGAGGTGAGGAACAGAAATACATTGTGATCATGTAGCTCTGAGTTTGGAGCTTTGACCCTCAATGACATATTTCTGGGACAATCCAAGTACTTCTAAATAAAAATATTTCCCTGAAGTTTATTACTTTCTTTTTAATTATGGAATATTTCACATTGCTTACCTGAATGAATATTAGTGGAAACTGAAAGAAAAGAAAAAGAGGAGTTTATAATTGTTCTCAAATATTCCAACTTTGATTAAGTAAAACAGCTCTCTATACATGCAGAATAGCTCTTTCTCTAATAAAACCTGGAAACATTTTGGATTAAACTTTACAGAACTTGGAATTAATCCACTTTAAGATGTTAAGAAGTTACAAAATCAACATCAACAACAAATATATATGTGTACTGCCTTGAGAAATGAGATTTACTAACAATACTTAAGTGTTTAGAATTCTCAGTGAACAATATTCCTTTGCAATGCAATTTTACAGATTGAGAAATAAGCATCTATGAAAGTGGAAGTAATTATGTTTGGATCCAATTATAAATTTGGGTCACAGACTACTTAGCTAGTTCTAAAAATGAGTACAAGTAGGTGTGGCTCCCCAAAAGTAATATTCATTGCATACAGACTGTGTATTGTGTATCACTCCAAAAACCAAGAATATAATAATGCACAAAAGAATGATAGGTCTGTTCTCATGGAGCTTACATTCCAATAGGGATGGATAGAAAAGAAAAAGAACTCTCTCTCTGTCTCTCTTTCTGTCTCTATCTACGTATCTATCTATGTGTGTATGTATGTATGTATCTATCCATCTATCTATGTTAGGGTGGTAAGTGCTAAGAAGAAAAATAAAGCCAATTTATATAAGTAATGTTAATTTTGTATAAATAATAGGAAACTCACCAACTCATTTAGGGGGCGAAAGTTTTCATCCAATGAGACAACACGAGTTTTCACTGAAATGAAAATATTTTCCATGAGACCACCAAACTCTTGAGAAGGCCTGTTGCTTGGTAAGACAAACTATTAAGGAACTAGGTATATAGGGACTTTGATGGGAGGGTTCTCAGGGAAGAAACAGGTTTTGTTTTCAATGTCCTTACTGTAGACTTTATCATACCTGTCTGCCCTGGCTTGTAGATGGGTTTGTCTGTCTGGACAAAAACCAGACTCTCTTTGTTTTTAACCAACACTGTTCTCCGACTCCTGAATATATGAGTTGGTCCTTCCACTTCAACAGTGAGGAACATAACCTCCTCAGGGGATGAAGCCTGGGGCACCTGAAATAAAGAAGAGATTCTGAGGACCTGTTCAGCCTTCAGTTCTCCTCCCCATGTCCTATTTCTTTCCTTTCTTGAGATGGTGCCCTTTTTACCTAATCTCATTCCCTCATTCTTAATGGGAAAGTTGGGGCAAACAGTGATCACTTCTGCACTGTTACCAAAGGGAAGACAGAACACAAGGAGGAAAAAATACATTAGTAATAGAGATTATAACTGAGAACCACATCTTCATTTACATAGCTTGGACAGTACAGTCTGGATTCATTTACCTTAAGAGCTCTGCCAGGTTGATGCTATGTGATAAAAGGGTATGGTAGAAACATGTCTTAAGCTTATGAAAAAGCTATCTTATGGGCACTAGGCTGTAACTATCCTCTATTCACACAGCTCTGAAGAGAAACTGGACATCTGCCCAGGCTAATTTCTACAATATCATGAGAAAGAATGTGACAAGGCCTGTCAGTCTGCCACTCATACTGAGCCTTGACCTAGTCTGCTTTATAATTTTTTTTTTATTTTAAGGAGAAGTCTCATTTCATTGTGTCTAATATTTTTTCCAGACTAATAGACTTTTTCTTTGCTTATTAGGTTAATGTTCAGTAAATATTTGTCTCTCGTGGGTGGAAATTTTTGTACTGCTTTTTAATTTCTATACTTAGTTGCTGTATTTAGATTCTTATCAACTTTCTCTAACCCTAATCCTAACCCTAACACTAAACCTCTTACTAAATAGAAATTTCTCTTTTGGTTTTTATGCTTACATGCTTTTATGAATCACTGTTACTTTTTTCTAACAGATCTCTCTCTCTCTCTCTCTCTATATATATATATATATATATACACACACACACACACACACATATATATAGATAAATAAAATATGTAATATTATATGTGGAAATTTAAATTTAACATTAACTCTTATTTTATGTATAATGTAAATTTGTAAGTATTAAATATTTTTTATGATTAAGTTATTTTCAAAATTACTATTATACTACTGATCAAAACAAAGTAAATATATTAATGATCCACACATACTAGGTATAAAGTCAAAATACTTTTGAAGCACATATTTAATGACAGTTCTAGATCCTTAAACCTGATCTGTAGAAGCAAATATATGGAGTTAAATGGCCATACTCACAGTGAAGGCGACACATTGGAATAAGTCCTTCTCTGCCACCATGTCAGTGAAGAGGCTTCTGTTTCCCCTAATAGACTCCAAGGAAGCCCTTAAGGTCACTGTCTCATTCAGTTGAGTCAAAAGGAGGCAGATCTTTTCAGGAGTTCCAGAGTGGAGCAGGGAGGGGACCAACACAATATATTGTCTGAGGATGAGGGATTCCAGTTAGAGGAGAGAGGGAAGGGAGACATTGCTATCAACAACAGTACATTCCATCACAATTGCTACACCAAGAGAAGTCACACTGACGAGCATGAGACTGCCGCTGAATGGCGTACGTAAGAATCATTTCCCCTTTTTGTCATATACCATGGCAGTGAACAAGAGGTTCACTTTGTAGGTATAATTCACTTTAAGGAGCCACAATAAGTCAGCATATGAATTAAAATAAAATATGCTAATTATATTCATTTACATTGTAAGTCTACTATACCTTAAGATTGCAGTAAAAAGCCAGCAGAGTCTTAGGCATGTGGGCACCAGGAAAACTAAATCATAGAACCTTTTCTAAGTATACGTGTGTGTGCTCAACAACTTGTGGAAATTATATAGCTACCAATTGCTTCCTCTTTGTAAATATGGAAGCTGAGGCTAAAGGAAAGGAAGGCATTAGTTTAGTCCTAGTTGTGGTAAGCGGCTGATGAAGTCTGCGTGTTACACAACATTGAATGTTTGAATTTTAAATACTTGCTTTTCAATTCATGGCCAGAGAAAAGTTTCATCAAAAATTGCCCTCTTGTTATTGAGTTTGAGACTTGGTAACTTATGAGTAGGACAGAGACTTTTTAATACCCTGATACATAATTGAAGATGGTCCTGAAGTTTTCAAATATTTTTATGCAGAACTCCTAAAATAATTGTTTGACACCATGCACCTCTTACATATTTTCAAGTAAAAATTCATTTTTTCACAATTTTAAATAATAGCACAAGATGTATTTTAGATTATGACACATTACTTTGTAATCTTGCCATAGAACCTTAAATATTATAGAGATAAGATTCCCAATAGCACCTATTCAAAAACACACCAAAAATTATTTTGTAATCATCAAAGATTTAATATCTTTCCCCTTTTTCCTCCTTGAATTTGCATTTCCATGCTGCTTACTAAATGGAAATTTCTCTTTTGATTTTTATGCTTTAAACTCTTTTATGGATCACTCTTACTTTTTATTAATAGATCTCTATCTTCCTATATATGTATAATGTTTAATATTTATGTGGAAATACAAGTTTAACATTCTCTTTTAAATATAATGTGACCATAATTTGTAAATATTAAATATTTTTTATGATTAAGTTATTTTCAAAATTACTATTATACTGCTGATCAAAGCAAATATATTAATGACCTATACATACCAGGTATAGAATTAAAATATTCTTGAAGCACATATTTAATAAGAATGACAGTCTGTTCCCTTCTCCCTCAGTGAGTTTATCTATACAAGGATGGATATTATGTATTATGAGAAATAAGCAAAGTCCAACATTAACTTTGTTGCTATTATTAGTTTTTGTAGATGTAAGTGCTAAGTATTATTTCCATAAAAGAAGTAAATGGCAGCTAGAAATACTGTATTCCTGTCACCACTTTTTACTTAAATGCTTCAAATTACTCAGTATTGTACCTCAAGAATTACTGATAATCAGCACCAACATTTCAGATTCTTTTTTATTTGGCACCCTAGTGATTGATTACTTAATTCCAAGACAACATTTCATGGTAAAATCTAGTTGAGGGAGAGGTTTGACTTCATTTTACAAGATAGATTATGGAGAACTATGAAAGAGAAGGCAAGATTAGATAAAAAGTGCAATCTCTTTGGATCTAAAGAAACATAAGGATCTGAAAATTGATTAATTTAAAAAAGCATTGATTTCTGATGCCCCTGAGAAAGGTTTTGCCTATCACCAAGGAAATTTGAAATTTAGAGATACAGAGGTCCAAAGAGTTTGAGAGAAATTCTTATGACTAAGTGAAGAAAGAATAAACTAGATTTACAAAATCTCACATTTGGAAGCAACTTGAGAGATATGAAGGTGGCAAATTCATAGATAGGCAAATGAGTGATATAAGAGAATCTAAAATACAGGAAAGTTCAGGCTCAATGGCTTGTGTGTTACTCACGGTTTTCCAGAGATGGAGGCATGTGCAGCCAGGAGAATCAGGAGGAGGAGAACAGGATTAGGATGGAGAAGTTTGTTATTCCCCATGTTTCACAGACTGCCCTGTACCTCACTCCCTACAATCTATCTGGTCTCACTTTTCCCCAGCAACTGGGCTTTATGCTCCCCTCTGTGCAAACAGGAAGTTCCACCCCCACAAGTTCTCTAAACAAAGTTGAGGTCTCTGGACCTTCTCTGAAAGGGTCATTGATGGCCTAATTGTGGTCAAGGTTAATTCCTGGCCGGCTAACCAGAATTCCTGGAGGGATAAACCATATTCCCGTTAGTGCTCACTTTTTCTGGGATTTTACAGTAAGGCATCTAATCAGCCTTTTAACTTCTTTTCTTTCTCATCCCAATAAACCTTTCACAGTGCCTGTATGGCTCTTCTCACATTTCTGGCATGAGTAACAGGCAGAAGGAGCTGCATTTTAAACAACATAGCTGGGTCAAATGGTATTTCATTCCAAGTCGGTGTGTCTGCAAATTCGCCAGCAGAGACGTCAGCCTTAATTAATGGCGGAGTTTCAGAATTCAGTAGTCCTCTGTGGAAATGCAGTTGGATCCAGCTAGCCAGCTTTGACCTTGTGGATATTTACTGAATTGGAGACCAAGAGCCAGGCCCTGGAAAAGTGATAATAGGAAATAGTTTCCTGTTTTAACAATGTGAAAAGATGGAAGGAGAAATAATAGGACCTCAAAAATGCTTTGACCTACTATTCCTCAAGATCTCAACTGCCTCTATCTTTCCTTCCTGTCTTCTAAATGTGATATTTATTTCTGATCTTTAAGGCATATAAACAACTTCATTAATTCATGCACCCATCTATTCATGCAACTGTTGTGTTATTTTTAATTTATTGATGCTGCTAGGATTATACATCATGCAAGATTCTAGAGATAAAATGGTTGAATAAGTAGAAATGAGTATTCACTAAAAGGTGTTACATTATTATGGGAATAATAACAGACAATATCCCCCCCCCCCAAATTACAAATAATCAGAAGTGGTTATTGGAGAAGTTCAGGACTCTGAGAGCAAACGGGCCAAACTTGGGCCTTTGAGCAGGAAATTTGGAGGAAAGCAAATGTAAATAAACACCTGAGTATGAGTAGTGATTAGCCAGAGGAAGAAAGAGATGAAGAGAACATGAAGGAAACATTCTGAGCCTAGGGCCTGATGTGTGCGAAGGCTCAGGGGGTGAGACCAATCATGACAATCATCAGTGAAAAAAAAGCTGTGTGACGTGAAGCACATGCCCATATGCCTTGAAGTGTGAAGAAACTGGGATGGGATTCATTGGCAATCCTAAAGTCTTTGGGGGAGTAGCTGGTGGATTGACTGCAGATTTATTTCCTGGCAAGCCCGCTTTTACTGAAATTGGGAAGAGTGACGAGAAGGAAGCAGCCGTGGAGGCAGGAGCTCCTGCAGTAATCCAGGCAAGAGTTGATGGCACTTGGAACAAGGCCATTCATGCTTGGATTTGAACGAGGCTGCAGATCTACATCATATTTAAGAAATCATGAAGAATAAAAAAGTGGCCTTTACTTTTTTAACTGGCCACTTAGTGAACAGTGCTGCCTTTCACTGAGCAAAACAGAGGAGACAGATTGGCAGCAGCAGAAGGAAAGACAGATGGGCCTGGGCTAGAGAAGATAAGGAATATAGTTTTAGAAAGTGCTAACAGTCATAGAAAGTTTAACATTTGATCACAAAGTGAAGCCCTTATGCCACGGAATGCAGAATAATAAGCCATGGCCTTGAATCCCTGAATCATAAAAATGCCCAGGCATTCAGATTAGAGAGAAATACTTTCTGTTAGTTGAGTCTGTATTTTGAGATCTATTTTCTAGCAGTTAAACCTGCATCCTAAATTTCTCTTTTTTTATCACTCTCTATCACAGTCACCTCCATCCTTAACTTTGAGTGCCCTGGGTCACAATGTGAGTTACATTGCAAAAATGTAGATGTAGAGTTACACTGAAAACAGACTATTGAACATGTACCTGACTTCTTATTGTCAGTTAAAATTAAAGCAACCTGAATGCCACCAAATTACCCGTCCGGGGTGTGGCTTTCTTATACTGTCTAGAGATTTATTAGTTTAGTGGGAGAACTGATGCCTTAGAAACAGATGATAATATTCAAAATATGATGTAAAGAGAAAAGAGCCTGAGACAGGGGCACAGGAACATTCTTGTCTGACTGATAAGACACCCTCCGTCTACCAGAAATTCTGATGAGTGCTGATAGATTTGAAATATAAATACTCAAATGGACTAGTGGACCACAGGAAGAAACAGAAAAGGAGAAACAGTCAGGAGAGTGGGCAGGAGGTGCCTCTGCCTCCCAAGGCAGGGACCATTTTAGTAAGAATCGACAGAAGAATTTTACTTGACCATAGTTAATATTGCCTTTCAGCCAAGTCATCAGTGTTAATAGGATACAAAATAAAGAAAATGCTACTAAAGATTGGAAGCTTTTATAATTCATTAATTGAAAATATAACGATTTTAAGTTGTTTTGAAAATGCTAAAATAACTAAAAACTTATTTGCAAGGTTAATTATTTAAAATAGGAAAGATTAATGTTAATTGTTTTCATTTCATGCCTCACTAGAAGTTGTGATCAATGATACTTCTGAGTTCCTGGTTGTTTATGTCAGATGTCATTGCAAAATCCAATTATAATTTGATAATTTTTTTCAGTGGATTTTACAACCAGAACAGTTCTGGCTATTTCAGTATCAATGCAGGAAAGAAGCTGAATGCCAGCTTCTTAAGGAGCAAGGGAATTGTGACAAACTGGATATAGCTTTGTAGCATTTACCTAAAGGAGGAGAAAAAAAAAAGATAAGGCAGCGCCTGTCAGAAATGAAGATGTCTTTAATAGGAGAAAGACTTGACCAAGTGTAAATGACATGTTGAGTCTGTAAGTAGAGTGGAGAGAGCAGATGAAAAGGAGAAGGCTGAGCTGCATGGAATGAGAAGGATAAACTGAGAGCGAAGATTCTGAGACTGTGAGGCGTGGTATCTTAAGTGGTGGTGTGCGCTTTACCCGTAATCTCAGCACTCTGGTAGACTGAAGCAAGAGGATTGCAAGTTGGAGCCTGACCTGGGCAGTTTAGCAACTTAGTAAAACCCTGTCTCAAAATAAAAAATACCAAAGGATAGGGACGTAGGTCAATGAAGACCCTGGTTTCACTCTCTGGCACCAGAAAAACAGTGTTTGTGCAATGGAATATCTTTCACCTATAAAAAGAATGAAGGGCTGTGGATTTAGCTCTGCAGCATATGCACCTGCCTGGCAAGCACAAGGTTGTGAGTTTGATCCCTGGTACCAAAAAACCAAACCAAAACAAACAAACAAAAAAAGAAAGAATGAAATCTTGTCATTTGCAACAGAATGGATGGAAATGGGAGTATGTTAAGTGAAATAAACCAGACGCAGAAAAGCAAGAGCCACAGTTTCTCATATGGAAAAGCTAAAAAGAGTCAAACAGAAGTTGAAATAGTGGTAACTAGTGGTGGAGAAATGGTGTGAGAGGAGACGAGTGGATAAAGGAAGGTTACCTGATCAGTGCATGCTGTATGAATATGTGAAAGTAAACACTGAATCTTACTAATATGTACAATTAATATGTATTAATTTTTAAAAAATTAAAAAGCATGTGTATGGGGAGTCATCTTCAGAAGGGACTCCACTTTTACATGTTCATAAATTAAGAGGAAAGTTTCTAAAATTCCTTTCTACTGAGGGGAGAATGTGTGGGAGCAAAGAAAATGCCTGGACCCCTGAGGGGCCAGAACACTTGAGCCTCAGTTTTGACTGAGCTGTGTGGCCCTAGATAACTTAGTGAACTGCTCTGAGCCTCCAGCTGCCTTGCCAATAAATTCAGGGGAAATAATATCCATGTATTTTGTGCAAGATGCTATGGATAACAGAGTTTTAGAACTGCAAAAGTTACCATGTCACTACTAACTAATATTAATACTGTTTTGAATCTTATGGACTATTTCATATCTGCTCTGTGTTTTGCTATCAGAACAGCATCCATCAGCATTTCTAATGTGTGTGGGTATATTAGTTTACCTGAAGTCCTTGATAGAAAATAGAACACACAACGTAAACAAGTTCTAACAGCTTTGAAGAATTTAGCAAATATTTGGTGCTTGAAAGGTGAGGTAAAGAAAGTAAGGAGAAAATAGAGGCTGTGCATGTAAAGAAAAGTAAGGCAGCAAAATGTCGCAAAGCATGTGGCATTAGGTAAAAAGAACTATTTGGGAATTGAGAAAAAAATCAGGATAAGGTGGTAGGTGGGGCTTAAAAATAATTTCCCCTATATTGCAATGGTGGCTGCCATGAACTGTATATAACTTGTCAGTTTTACGCTTAGTTCACTTTGACTGAGAAAATAGAACATTCGATCATTTCCTGTTAGTGATGACAATGAAGGACATTTCAGCTGGTTATCTATTAACCACCTTCAAACTGGAAGGTTCACTTAGTCACATAACTATATTCCTTCAATCCAAAAGTGTCCTGGCTTTATCTTTGCACAAGTATCTTGGGTAACATCTGGAGTTGTGGAGTCAGGGTAATATGCATTTACATGGATGTTCTTGGAGTGTTTCTCATTTGTGCCATCATTATCACTTTTACGTAGACAAAAGCATAAAGAAATTCTCAAATTGTTTCTATTCTAACAATATATTTGCTGTAGTTTTTCAAAATTATTAAATTGCTAGTTGGTGTCTTATCATTTCAATTAAAAGCTATTTGCTTCTTTTGTTTTCTTTTTTTGTTTTTTAAAAATTTTATTTAAAGAGAAAAAAACAAAACAAAACAGAATAAAGGGTAGCAACAATACAGAATTCCAGGGAAAAAAGGAAAAGAACCAAAAAAACCCACTAAAAATTCATTAATTGACAAATTACATTCTGACATCTTGGAAATAGTTGCTCAAATTACAAAATTAAAACATGCAAAGTAGACATTCAAACAGTGACACTGTTAACAGTTCTGCCCCATGATCTGACAAAAACAGCAATATGGTCATCCATCTTACACACTCAAACATACATGCAATTATATCAAAAGGGTAAAATTAAACACAACAAAACAGAACAAAGTGGATCACAAGAAAGCAATGTAAGAGACATAAATTTCAAAGCTAGACAATTGGAGATATTCACTCTCTACCATATTGACTCCTGTTTTCTTCCAAATAGTTGTCCATATTGTCACATACAGGGAATTCACATGAAACCACATAGAATGGAACTGATCTGAGCAGGACGATGAGGGCGTTTCAGGTCTTCAAGACCAGACAATAGGGGAGCCAAGAATGGCTGTCATAGTGTCTCTCATTCTCCTCAAAACAGCTGTCCATACCTTCATGTGTGTTGAACTTAAACAAAACAAAACAAGCTACAATCACTTTGAACAAAGAATGATAGTATTGCTGGATTTCACATCATGACATTATGGAATCAGCACTGGGTACTGCAGTGTCTCTTTTTCTTCAAAATAGTTGTTCATTTCAACATGTGTTATATAGTTGGTTCTTGTAAACTGTTTATAAGCTCTACACATGCATGAGTCTCTATATGTATATCTATCCTTTCTGTATTAGAGGTAAAAACAAAACAAAGCAAGACAAAACAAAACAATTCCTAGAAAAGCATGAAGCAAAAAGTCATATAAAACCACAATACAAGGTGATCTACAATGGTTACCACAATGTCTCAGCAGTATATAACAACATTAATAAAAACAAACCATTGGAGATATTATAAGACTTCAAAGCAGGCAATAATCAAACCAGAGTGGGTATCTTAGTGAATTTCAGTGGTTTTTTTTTGAAGAGCAGAAGTTTTTAACTTCAGTGAAGCCCAATTTATCAGCATTGTTGATGGCTTGTGCTATTTAACACATGTAAAAACCTTTTCCTTTTTCTTTGCAAAGGCAACAAAATTTATTTATTTTTTTTTAATTTGAAAGAGAATAAAACAAAAGGGGGCAGTACAGAGCAGATCAGAACAGGACAACATAGGCAACACAGTACTTTACATTAAGTCAACTGGACATCAACAGTAGCTAACACCATATGGAGGACTAATATTCACCTCACCAGGCCATAACTGAAACTATTTACTACAACCAATGAAGTTTTTTCCAAACTCATCACCGCACTCTTGCAAGGCAGGCGCTTATACTGCGGAGCTAAATCCCCAGCCCAAACCAATGAAGTTTAATGATGGTCTTTATGTAGACACACTTTGGGGAATGTAGCAGAGTTTTTTTTTTTTTTTTTTGGTACTGGGAATTGAACTCATGAGCTCACACTTACCAGGCAAGTACCAGAACTGCTGATCTAAAATCCTGGCAGTATTTTTTTATATACAAAAAATTTAATTGAAATACCTGTATAAAAAATATGATCTCCAGACATCTCACACTGTTGAACTGAAAGAAACCCCCCACTCCCAATGCCTATTCACACTGGTGTCACATAAACACAGTTGCTAAAATAAATGAAGGGCTTGAGACTCTGTCCTCCACCCCCAAATTTCAGAGCCAGCAAGCAGACTGTACATGGTCAATAATCTGAAACCCTCCCCCAAATGCAGTTGTAGCAGTATCTTGATTGATGCATCTGTGCTGTGTACTTGCTAGATCAAAGAATTAATGCCTTAAAAACTTTTATAGATACTATCATGTCAGTTTTCTAAAATGACTTTACCAATTTCCCTTCTCATCAGCTAATTTCCCACAATTTACTTTTGAAAATTTTACCAATATGATAGAGAGAAGGCACCATATATACTTTACTTTTTAAGTTTATGGTCAGTTGTGATGGTCAGTGTCATTGTTATTTCTAGGATCTCTGTTGTCTGTACTTTAACTTTGCTTAGCATATTTCTGGTTAGTAAGGCTTTAGGCACACCAAAAATTTAAAAATATTCTCCTTTTTTCTATGTTAAGTATTTGTGTTGAAATTTTTATGTTCAATTGTTTGAAATTTACTTTTTGATGTTTAAGCCAAATCTTGAGAAAATCTTGCAGAGTTAATTTTCCTTTGACTAACATAAGCAACAACAGCAACAACAGAGTGTGTGTGTGTCTGTGTGTCTGTGTGTGTGTGTGTGTGTGTGTGTACACGCACACAGGGTTATTGCATGACTGTTAACCATATGAATCTCCATGGAACTTTTCTGTGTGAGAATTTTCATGTTAGAGAGTTATATTTGGCCAACAAACACTGAAGTTGTATTTTAAGAAGAGGGAGCTGGGGATGTAACTTGGTGTTATGGTTCACGTCTAGCAATTACAGGGCTCTGGGTTTCATCCTCAGTCACGGGATGTGGAGGGGAGGTGAAGGAAAGGTGGAATTGTTTGCTAGCTTTGTATAATTACTTGGCTGTTAGTGGTGATATTAATGCTAATAAAAGCTATAATACACATAATTAGTAGCCTTATGAAAACATTAGAAATAAATTACAGAGTTTATTGAATAAGCTATTCTAAGCTATTAAGATTTAAATGCCATAGCTTTCATAATTCATGTATTTTCATAGCAAGTTATAAAAATATAGTCTCATTATTTAATTTGAAATAATGCAATAAAATTTGAAGGTAAAACTATAAGTTGTTTATTTTTAAAATTCTATGCAAAAGTGTGTTGCTTTTTATTTTTTATATTTTCTCATTAGCACATGTTTGTAGCACAGATTCCTTGTGGGGAAGGTGGGGCATGTATATAATACATTTTAATTCCTGTTTTCAATCCTTTTTCCTTCGTGAATCTCTTGATCCCCTTCATTTTTTTTTGGGGGGGTACATGTTTACCACCTAATGTTTACATTCCTTGTGTGATGTTGTGTTTCTCCAGATAAGCCAGTTGCTTACAGGGGGTGGGGTGACAGAATTGGTACTTCTTGTTTGCCAGCTTGTGTACTGGAAGGGGCTGGGTCCAGCTGTTCCCAGTCTGGTGGCAGCCCACGCATGGCACTGGTTCCCAGGCTGGGCTTGCTTCCTGGTATGGTCATGCTCTCTCTGCCCCCGTCTGTGAATGGCCTATTACTTGATTTTTTGATGATGGTCATTATTTCTTAGGTAAGATGAAATTCCAGTTTTGTTTTAATGTTTCTTTATGGTCAGCGATGTTGAGCACTTGTTCATGCATTTATTGGCTATTTGTATATCTGTGAAGTATTCATTTATTTCACTTGCCCATTTTTTGATTGAGTCTTTTTTTTGGGTGGTCAAGTTTTTTGAGTTCTTTATGTATTCTAAATATTAGTCCTTTGTTTGAGGAATAGCTGGCAATTTTTTCCCATTCAGTAGGTTGTCTTTTCAATCTGTTGGTTTCTATTGCTTTGTAGAAACTTTTTATTTAGATATGATACCATTGGTTGATTCTTGGAACTATCTCCTGTGAAACCAGTTTCTGTTCAGAAAGTCCTACCTACCCTATGACTTCAAGAATTGTACTTCCAGCAGATTAAGTATTTTGTTTTAACATTTAATTCTTCAATTCATTTTTTTGAAGATCTTTTTTGTTTATTTTGAAGGTAGTAGAAATACAACAGAACAAGACAGAACAAAGTCAGTTGAGACAGTGAGTGAATTTGGTACAGAACTTCACAACAGGTTACCGGGATAACAGTAATAGATACCATAGTATATCTCATTATCTTCACAATAGTTGTCTAGTCAGTTAAGTATAGCAAAATCAAACCAAAGACAAAACATTATAAAATCAATCAAAAGAGAATATTGAATAGAGTAAAGCAAATAATCATAACGAAACAACACTGAAAACAACACTTGCTTTTAAAGAGTAGAGGAGACTCCCCATATTTGCTATGTTGCATACAGTCATCCTGCTCAGACCTCTGTCCCCAATTGCTAATGGGGGGACGGTTCAGGATGTTTGATTCCAAGCCCATGCACCGGTAGGTTCAAGAGACACTATAGGGTCTCCTCCTGGCTCATACCAGAGGAAGGTGCTTACCAAGAGGGTGGGCGAATTGCTTCTTTGTGCAGGCTCCTGGGTTCCACCATGGCCATGGCTGGATCTCTGGGGACTTTCTATGGTTCCCCTCCTGGATTACGCTGGAGGAAGGCACTTACCAAGAGGGCGGGTGAATTGCTTCTTTGTGTAGGCTCTTGGGTTCCACCATGGCTGTGGCTGGCTCCTTCAGTCCATATTTTAGATTTTAATTTATTAAGTTTATTTGTACAATTTAGATATGCATAACAATCACATTCATCATAGGGAATTTGTATCTGAACAAGATTTAATTTTGATTTTCCTTTTTTTTCCTGTTCCCCTCCCTTCCATTTAATCTCTTTTTAAAAAATTTTTTTTTTAAATTTTATTTTAAAGAGAATAAAACAAAAGAGGGCAGTACAGAGCAGATCAGAACAGGACAACATAGGCAACACAGTACTTTACATTAAGACAACCGGACATCAACAGTAGCTATCACAATATCTCTTACTCTGCTATAGTTAAGCATAGTTTCAAATACAATAATATCAAACATAACAAAATAGTATAAAGCCATGCAAAGAGTGAAAGAATTACAGGCTTTCCAAACCGAATAACAGAAAATGATCAATGGATATTATAATATCTCATTTTTGATAGAAAAATTTTGTTTAAATTATCACACATATTCAAATCCCAATAAGACACAATGTGATCGATAGAACCAATGGTAGTAGAAGAATAGAAGCATGGTAGGACTTCTAAGAAGGATGACATTAAATCAGCAATAGCTGTCATAATGTTTTGTTTTCTTCAAAACAGCTGTTCATATCATCACTCATGATGTAGTCAAAGAAAACAGAATAAAACCATTTCAACTGATGATTGAAAACATTGAAAGGCTTCAAAGCTATGAGATGGGGACTCATGCTTACCATAAAATTGTATATTCTTATCAACTCTTATACTAGGGAGACTATACAGTATTTACACTTGTGAGTTTGGTTTATTTCGCTTAAGAGAATGGTCTCAAGTCATGCCCATTTATTTATAAATATCTCAATGTGATCATTCTTTATAGCTGAGTAGTACTCCATTGTATAAAAATGCCACAACTTTTTTATCCATTCGTCAGTTGATGGGCACTTAGGTTGCTTCCAGGATCTGGCTATTACAAATTGTGCTGCTATAAACATGGGTGCACATATATCACTGTGGTATGATGTTTTCAGATCTTCTGGGAATATTCCTAGAAATGGAATAGCTGGGTCAAATGGGACTTCCAAACGCAGCTTTTTGAGGAATCTCCAGACTGACCTCCACAGGTGTTGCACCAGTCTACACTCCCACCAACAGTGCAGAAGAGTTCCTTTTTCCCCACAGCCTCTCCAACACTTGTTGTTGGTAGTGTTTTCTATCCTGGCCATTCATTGTGGAGTGAGATGGAATCTCAGTGGTTTTAATTTGCATTTCTCTAATGACTAATTATGATGAACATTTTTTCATGTAAAAAGGCCACTTTTTTTCCAATGAAGATGTTTGGTCCCTTTTTTAAATATAAGGTGGCTGAGTGTGTTTGGAGTTGTAAGCTGTTCCATTGATCCTTAGGTCTGCTTTTTCCCCCTTGCCAGTACCATGGTGTTTTTATCATAGTAACTCTATAGTGTAATTTCAAGGCACAGATTGTGATGGCCCCCTGACTTGCCTTTGTTGCCTAGAACTGATTTTGTTATTTCAGGTCTCTTCTGGTTCCAAATGAATTTCAGGACTGTTTTCTCCAGTTCTGTAAGGTATGTTAATGATATTTTGATTGGGATTGCATTAAATATGTATAATAATTTTGTAAAGATGGCTATTTTGGTTCTTTCTACCCATGAGCAAGGGATAGCTTTCCATTTTCTGATATCCTCTTTGATGTCCTTTTTCAGAGTACTGTTGTTTTCAATGTAAAGATCTTTTACTTCTTTTGTTAGATCGATTCGTAAGTGTTTCATTTTTGAATGCTATTATGAAAGGTATGATTTCCCTAGTTTTTCTCTTGGTAAGTTTGCTCTTCAATTCATTTGGTTTTAGTTTAGTAGATGGTGAAAGCTAGGGATCTAGAGTCAATTTTCTGCATGTGGATAGCCAGTTTTCTCAACCACATTTTTTGAAGAGGCTATCTTTCCTCCAGTGTATATTTTTGACCCCTGTGTCAAAGATCAAATAATAAAATGTTTTTGAGTATGCTTCTGCATCCTCTATTCTGTTCCTTTGAATCTCATGTTTCTTTTTTGTTCTAATACCATGCTGTTTTTAATCACTATAGCTTTGTGCTATAACTTTAAGTCTGGGGTTGCAATGCATCCTACTTTGCTCTTGTTACCCAGGATTTAAAAAAAATTTCTGTATATCTTCTAGTTCCGTATCAAGTTTAAGATTATTTTCTGTAGTTCTTTGAAGAATGCTGTTGTTATTTCAACTGGGACTGCATTAAATCTGCATATCAAATTTGGATATATGACCATTTTGACTATATTTGTCCTTCCTATCCAGAAACAGAGAATATCTTTCTATTTTATTTGTTTTTAAAAAAATCTTTCTATTTTCTGATGTTCTCTTTGATTTCCTTTATAGACTATTGTAATTTTCAATGTAGAGACCTTTCACTTCCTTAGTTATGTTATGTTGTGAATAATATTTTCTTCCTAATTTCTTTGATAGTGGGTTCATTATTATTGTACAGGAATGCTATTCATTTTGTTGTGTTGATTTTTTTATCCGATACATTATGGGTTTTAATTATTAATTCTAAGAGTTTTTTGGTTGATTTTTTGGGTCTTCTATGTGGAGGGCCATTTCATATATAAAAGAAATGATAATTTGAATTCTTTTTTCTCCTATACATATCTTCATTTCTTCTTTTTGCCTGCTGGCTCTGACCAATATTTACAGTACTCTGTTGAACAGGAGTGGTGACAGTGCATGTCTTTGTCTTATTCCTGATTTTAGAAGGAAAACTTTTAGTCTTTCCCCATTAATATGTTGGCAGTAGATTTGTCATAAATGGGTTTCATTAGATTAAGATATGGTACGTCTATGTTTATTTTTAAAATGTTTTTACAATGAAAAGATTTTGGATTTTGTCAAAGGTTTTTTCTGTACCTATAGAGAAGATGAAGTGATTTTTGTCTTTGCTTCTGATTATGTGATATATTACATTTATTGATTTGTGTATGTTGAACCATTCTTGCATCCCTGAGGATAAAGTCTACTTGGTCATGATTTTTGATATCTTTGCTTTTTAAATTTTTTTTTTATTTTGAAGATAGTAAAATACAACAAAACAAGACAGAATAAAGCCAATGGAGACAATGCAGTGAAATTGGTACAGAGCAGGATATCAGGATGACAGTAATAGGTTCCACAGTATATCTTGTTATCCTCACAATAGTTGTCCATTCAATCAGGTATAGCGAAATCAAACCCTAAACAGAACATTATAAAACCTATAAAAACAGAATATTGAATAGAACAAGACAATTGATCAGCACAAAGCAAAACAGTGAAAAAAATATTGGCCTTCAAAGAGAAGACAGAAGGGAATCCCCCATATTTGCTATATTGCATATGGTCATCCTCCCAAGAGACATTCAGAGCTCTGGTCCCAGGGCAGCATAATCAACCCGACAATACAAGCATTTAGTTGCTTTATGTGCCTTAGTTGCTATCAACTCCGGCTGTCCTTGACACCATTGAGTTGGTAATGGACTGGGGAGACGTTTGATTCTCAGCCTGCGCTTTGTTAAGCTCATGGGAGACACTGACTTTTCCTGGTGCCCCCGCTGCTCACTTGAGTCACTGCCTGCTTACCAGGAAAGAGGGTTCTTTTTGATTTTTGATATCTTTGGTTATTCACTGATTCTGTTTGCCAGTATCCTGTTGAGGATTTTTATATTTATATTTATTAAAGAAATTGGTTTATAGGTCTCCTTTTGGTTAGATCCTTATCTGGTTTTGGAATCAGATAATGGTTGTTTTCAGGAATGACTTTGGGAACACTGCTTCACTTCAATTTCATTAAAAAGTTTGAGGATAATTGGAACTCATGGCTTTAACTTTCTCTTTTAAGACTACTTTCAGTGTATCCCATATTGCACTAGCATTATAGTTTAGTTCTGGGATCTGTCTTATTTTTTCCTTGATTTTTGTCTGTAACTCAGTATTTATTTGAATGTACTATTTTGTTTCCATTCATTTGCATAGTTTCTGTTTGTTTTTGTTCATTGATTTCTAACTTCACTGCATTATGACCTGATAGTATGCATGGTGTAGTATCACTTGTCTTACATTTACTGAATACCACCCTTAATCACCCTTATCATCTATAATTATAGCATGAACACCAAGACAAACCAAATATTAACTATTGATCTACAGCAAATATCTGCTAAATGGTACAATTTTAATTCTACTAACAATAGAACAGTATTTAACAGCAGTAGTGTAAAAAATAAGTAGCTATCTAGAGAGTGATAAAGCTTAGGAGTTATACTACAAATGTAGAGTGGGTAGGGAACTAGAGGGTGAAAAGAAAAAGCAAGTTTGAAAAATTAATCAATGGGATTTGAGAAGGAGAAGAATGAGATAAGATTCCTCCTGAAGAGTTAAAATTAATAGAGCCAGAGAATTGTCACAGAAAAGAAGAAAGAAGAAACAGAAGAAAAAAGATAAACAGAGAGCAAAACAGGAAATCAAAGAAAGATAAGAAGGCAGAGAAAAAAGTTGAAGGGGAAAAAAAAGGAGAAAAAAGAAACTAATAGAGGAAAAAAAGGGGAGGGACCCCCAAATCTCCCAAAAATCTGATGAAGGAAAGATAAATATAATACAAAATACAAAAATCAGAAAAAGATGGCATCAAAGAAAAAATTCTCATGTTATTAAATGAGTGGTGTCTTTCTACAATCTGAAGTCTTAGGGTCCAGCCAGGTAAGATTTTCTATTCCTGGGTTTCTGACCTATGAGCTCTTGAGGTGCCCTTTCTGCACCAGAGGCCCTCATGTGCGTTTGCACCAGAGCATGCTTACTGCTCAGGTTAGCCGTGTCCTTGCTATTTTTGGTAGCTTGGGAGTGAGATCAAACCCCTGGTTGGGTTGTGGGCCCCCACGTGAGGGTTTGAGTGAGTTGTTGGACTTAATGTCGGCAGTTATGGGGTCTGGTTGATCCCTTCTCTTCTCTGGCATTGTCTTCTTTCAGGACCAGCAGGAGTAAACCCTGCTGGTTTACTCTCTATGTCTTGTTGCCTTGGGGAAGCAAATTGTAGAGCCTGCCTGGAGTTGGTGGGTGGGTGCACCTTTGCCTTGGGGGCACCACTATGCATCAAGCACCTGCTTGCTGGTGTTATTTTTGTTACTATGGCTTTGTACTATAATTTGAAATGGTGTATTATCATGCCTCCAACATTCCTCTGATGGTATGATTTTTTTAACCTGCATGGAACTGTCTATTTATTTAGTAGTATGGAGAATAGAAAAAAACAACAAAAGTCTATCATATTCACAGTAACAATGACATTGTACAATCTGATGATTACAGACATTCCTCATTTAACAATCTGCCTTTTTAAGGACTGTTCAGACATATGACTCATCTTTTTTTGTACAGTTCTGTACATCTTGTTTATAAAGCCTCTAATGTCTTTTTCTGTACATCTTGTTTATAAAGCCTCAAATGTCTTTTTTCATACAGTATGTATAATATGTATAATGCCAGAGTTTTTGCTGTTGTACCGAATAGCATTGTAGTTTTGTATTATGAAACAGTTCTGTTATATATGAGAGTGCTGCATGTAAGAATTATGCAAATAAAAACAAAGTCATCGAGTTGGAGTTTTCTTTGTGCTTTTTTTTTGTTCTGAATATTGTAACGTACATACTGTATACAATTCCTCATTTAGGGACCAGTTCAGTTAAGGATCTGATCTAGTCACAAGACCAGAACTCGGCCTTAAATGAAGCATGTCAGTGGTATCAAGTGAGCATCTAGTGTCTTTGAAGTTTTTAAAATCAAGTCTTCAGCAGTAAAAACCAGTTAATTTTTTAACCCTTTGTGGAGAGAAGGGAGAGGGCAGGGGAGAACCCATGACAGGAAAATCAGAGGCCAGCCTTTCACACAAAGAACAGGAACATTTCTTCCTACCCAGAGCCTCTTTTTCTTGCCACCACGAGGTGACGGGTCTGGAGTACAGCTTTAGAGTGAAGGGTGGCTCCGAGGAACAGCAGTTGGCAAAACTGTGGGAGGGAAGTGGAGTGAGGGTCGGGGCTGCTTTATACTCACACCCAAGGTGTGATGACCACACCAGACCCTTGAGGCTGGCCATGAACCCACCTAAACACACAAGGCAAATAAATAAAAAAGTATTAATTCTCTTTTCACAGGGAGCTGGGATGGATGGAGGGAGGAGAGGGCAAAGAGGAAGAAGACCCCTCTTTTGGAGAAGAGGTTCCAAGAAGTTAAAAATAGAACAGGTCTCAGAGACTATGGCCAGTCAAAGCGGCATTTGTCTCATTTGGAGCAAGGTGGGTGACTGGACACCAGAACCTGGGCTTGAAACCTGTGCCTGAGACCCCTCAGGGTAACTGAGCCAGCTCTGTGCTTCTTCCTCCTCCTCACCCACCAACAGCAGAGAAACACAATGTAACACATGCCTGGCCCTCACAAGAGTGGCTCGGCAGGATAAATGAAAGGCTTGGGGTTCAGCAAACTAAGCAAACATTGGGGCTGCATTGAGAGGACAGAGTACAGGGACAGGAGAGTAGCTGGGGACGCTGTCCTCTTCAGATGTGTTCATGCAGCATTTGGGGGCCCAGGGACGATGAGTCCTTCTGCCCTGCTCATGGCTCTTAAGTTCCTGGGAGGGACAGGTGCTCAGTGCCTGACCCCTCCCATTCAAGATCTGCCCAGTGCAGCTGGCAGAATATCATGTCACAAGTGGCTGTGGCTTTGTTTCTTCCCTTTGGTCATGACGTGAGAGGCAAGCACCCCAAGAGATCCTGTCCTCCTAGAGGCACAGCAGATGGGAACTGAGGGGATGCTGGTAATGTCCTTGGAGGTCCTATCTTCTTTGGGGAGGGAAGGGGGAGCAGTTTCCAGCATATAAAAAAATTAATCCCTGAAGTCAAGAAGAGTAGGGATCTTTTTAAAAATTCCTGCCTTCCTCTTTTCTGAAAAAGTCTCGCTGTGGAGATGTTGGCCACAGTGCAATGAGGGGTTAATACAGGGAAGGGCATTGGCACTGGATGGCCCAGGCTCCTCAGATGAATGTTTTTATCACTGCTGCAGCAGGCAGTAGGAGCAGAGCCAGGATGAAGCAAAAGAAGGGTGGGGTGTGGGTGCAGCTGGAATTAATCCAAAAAGTTCAAGAAGAGAAATCTGAAGAGGCAAGAAAGGAGAGTAGCAGAAGAGTCAGACAGAGGAGTAGCTGGGGCAGACGAAGCAGCAAGAAGCCTTCACCAGAAGAAGGAAACAGAAAAGCAGCCCCTCCCCCCTTACATGGCCTGTTGCCCAGGGCTAGGCTCTGACACTAGGGTGGCCGGGCCACTTTCCCTCAGTGGTTTTGGGCACAGAAGGGAACCCAACCTTGCTCAACCCAGTGGTGCCCAGAGTAGCCTGGGAGGCCCTGAGCAGCTCTGCACTCACTCAGAGCCTGACGAGTCCTCATCCACGGTGCTTGCCTGGATGCTCATGGCTATGAGCAGGACCTGTTGAGCAGCTGCTGGAGGCTGAGGAGCCTGGAGAAGACCCCATGTGCCACCCAGGGGCAGCTCCGGGAGGCTGTGCTTCTCGTCCATGGCAGGCAGACACTACTTCTTGAGGATGCCTTCATGCAATTGGGCAGAAGGGCCTGAAAGGGGACATAGAGACCCCTCCCAAGCTGTGGCATCTGCATTCTCAGGGGCCTTGCTCTCACCATTCTGCTTTGCTGTGGCTGCACGTCTCCTGAAGGGGCTCTTCCCAGGCCCTGGGCCCCATCCTGGGCAGTACTATGCAGAGGCAGCCTCTCTGCAGACTGTTCTCTATAGAAATTTTAAAATTATTTTTCTTCTAGGCCTATGAAAGTTTTTTTTTAATTTTAATAGAGTTTGCATTGATTTTATAAGTGAATTTTGGTAAAATGGCCATTTGAACATTATTTGGTGATCCTTGAACAAAGTAAGTGTTTCCGTTTTCTAAGATGTTTAATTTTTTCTTCAGTTCTTGTAATTTTTCATGATAGAGATCTTTCATCAACATTAAATTGACTGCTAAGTATTTTTTAAGCTATTGTGAATGGAATTGTTTCCCTTATTTCTTTCTTAGTTCATTATTGGTAACTATGGAAGCTACTGAGTTTTGTGTGTTGATTTAGTATCCTACCATTTTACTGAACTTGTTTATAAGACTCAAGAGTCTTCTCATGGAGTTTTTAGAGTCTTCTGTGTAAAAGATATGTGTGTACGCAGGAATATTTGATTTCTTTCTCTTGCATAATTGCCCTGATTAACATTTCCAGTACAATAGTGAACAAATGTAATGAGAGTTGACATCTTTGTTTCATTCCTGATTTGAGAGGAAATGCCTTCAATTTTTATCCCACTCAGCATAATTTTGGCAATGGTTCCTTATATATAGTTTTTATCAATTTGAGGTAAGATCCTTCTGTACCTATTTTTGTCAGGCCTTTTTTTTTTAATCCTGAAGAGGTATTGGATTTTGTTGAAGGCTTTTTTCTACCTCTATTGAGATGATCATGTAATTTTTTATTCTTGATTTTATTTATGTGGTGCATTACTTTATTGATTTACATATATTGAAGCATCCTTAGATCTCTGTGAAGAAACCAACTTGGTCATAATGTACAAAATTTTAGTGTTTTGTTGAAGTCTCTTTTCAGAAAGCCTCTGATTGAGAACTTTTGCATCTATGTTCATTAAGAATTTCAGTTCATAGATTTCTTTTTTGTAGTTCTTGTTGATTTTGCTACCAGGACAGGCTAACAGTATTAATTAAACTTGGGAGCATTCTTTCTCTTTCTATTTCATAGATAAATTTAAGGAACACTGGTGTTCTTTTTTAAAAGTCTGCTAAAATCTGCCAGGCCTTGAGCTTTTCTTTGTTGGAGATATATACATATACATATATATATATATACATATATATATATAAAATCTGTGTTAGTCAACTTTCTTTTACTGTGACAAAATTCCTGAGAGAAATTAACTTAAAGGAGAAAGGTTTATTTTGCTTCATAGTTTCAGTTCCAATCTGCTTGGTTCCACTGTTTCTGAGCCCACGATGAGGCAAAGGCAGAGGATCATGGTGAGAGGATGTGGTGGAGCAGATCTGCTCGCTTCTTGGCAGCTGGGAAAGAGAGAAATATATATCAGTACTGATACTGATATCTGTATCTATGCATCTATCTATTTACAGAGAGATATCCTAGTATCCTCATCCTCCAACAAGGTTTTACCTCCTAAGGTTTCCACCACCTGCTAGTAATGCTGCCTACTGGGGCCTATGCCTTCAACAGCGAGCCTTTGAGGAACATCCCAGATTTAAACCATTAACACTAACCCAATTAGTGCAGTCATTCATTCATGGCAATTGAGATATTTCCTCCCCTTGTGTATTGTGAGTAGTGGTTTGACTACTGTATGCACAGACTTACTTTCAGTTCTCTGGGAAATCGAATTATATCATCATATAAGTAGGTTCTACATCCAAGGATTAAATAAAATGTAGATAGAAATGATTTGGTAAAAAAATCTAGAAAATTTAAAGAAGTAAAACTTGAATTTGTTGCATGCCAAGCGCTGGGCTGAATCTGCGTAAATGTAGTGCTGAGTCAGTGTGGCTTGCTGTGGCCTCTTTCATTGCACAGATCTGCAGTGTTTGAGCAGTGTTTGCTTTGTGTCTGGTTTGTTTACTATGTAGGTAGGCCTGTGAGCGTTGCGTCTGTGCTGAACATACACAGATTTTTTTCTTTTTATCTTTTGTGAAACAATGGAATATAACAATGATTTGCATTGTACTCACATTGTATTACACATCTACCCAGGATTTGAAGCACACAAGATGCTGCATATAGGTTATAGCCAAATATTATATCATTTTATGTAAGATACTTGCACACCTATGGATTTTGCTGTTTGTAGGCACATTTGACCCAGTTTCCCATTGAGATTGAGGACTTTTCTAAATTTTAAAGGAAATTGTACAGTTTTGTGTAGTTGCTATACTTTTTTGTAATTCTGCCACCAGTGTATAAAGGTCTTGATTTCTCTATATCTTTGTCAACACTTGTTATTTTCTTTCTTTTTTTTTAATAGTGACTGTCTTGAGAATGTAATATGATATCTTATTATGGTTTTGATTTTCATTTCTCTAATAATTAGTAAAGTTAAACATCTCTACATACTTATTAGCAATTTATGCATCATTGAAGAAATAGTTATGCAAGTGCTTTGGCCATGTATTAATCAGAATGTTTGATTTTCTGTTTTTGACTTGTAAGAGTTCTTTTCATGCTATGGGTATCAATTCCTTATCAAATGTATGGTTTGCAAGCATTTTCTTCCATTCCTGTAGATTGTTTTTTCACTCTATTGATTGTACCTCTTGATATCTAATTTTTTTACATTTGGTATAATCTTATTTATTTACTTTGCTTTTCTTCTTTATGCTTTTGATATCATTTGAGTAGTTATTTTATACTATATTTATGTTATAATTAATAAATCACATGTTGAAGTTCAGTTTTTTAATTTTTTCTTAGATGTTTATTTTTGTCTTTGAGGAGTACTCTGTATGATAAGTTATTAGATATAGAAGTATTGGCTCAATTTGAACAAAGGGAGGGTTGTATTCATTTATCCATCCCCAGTGCTTAGAACAGTAACTAGTATTATGTATTGAAAGCTCAATAAATACTCACGGAGTTATGGAAAGGAAATGCACATATGTAAATTTCTAAGATGCAACTCTTGAGCTGAGTGTCAAGTAAGTGAGAAGACATTTGCCAAGCAAACTATGGCAGACCCTGCTCACAGTATCCTTCTGGACAGCCATTTTCAAACCAGTATGTGGTATACTGTAGTTCGGCCAATAAGATGCAAATGAAAATTTTGTGGGAGTGGCTTATGGGAAGGGTGCTTATACTTGATAAAGGGAATTTCAGTGGGCATACTAAGTGTCTTTTGTTGTTCTTCTTGCATGGAAAATCAATGTACTGCTTGAAATTTCAGTGACTTTTAAGATAGTGGAGTAACAAGCATGCCAAAGAACTTGCTAAGCAAGTTCAAAGATAGAAAGGGCCTGAGTCCTTATTAGTATTATCAGGCCATTGCACTGACCTTGGAACACCAACCTATGTACCTCTCTGTTTGTCTAGGCAACTGTTAGTTGCTTTTTTTTTGTTATTGATTGCCAGAGAAATTCCTAGCTGACTCAAACAGATGGAAAATATATTCACACAGATAAGTGAATGTGGCCAAATACTTGGGATTGTGAAATAACATGAAGTGTTAGGTAATCTGTAAGTAAATACATGAATTCAGCTTGGCTGGGGTTTAGGGATAAAATTAGAGGAACTGGAACATTATATTTTATAAAAGAATCTTGATTTAGTTCTGTAGGCAAGTATGTAGACAATGAAGAAAGAAGTTATATTGTTTATTTAATCACATCAAAGACACCATCAATACAAGGCACTCCATTATTGAACATATTAAAGAAGAATACTCTACCTAAATAAGTGATGATATTCCAATTAAAAACACAAGTTGGTCTCAGAGATGTGAAAAGATATGTACCTTAGAATCAATGAATACTGGTTATAGATAATTTGTATGGGTACAATGTATAGGTATTGTGATAAACACTTTGCCTTGGTTATTTCACTTAGTGATTCAACATTTTATGAATTAGGTATGAGTTTTTCTTTTCCATTTTAGAGGTGGGAATTATAGGATCACTCTAGGTTTCTTGCAAGATCTAATGCATGAATACCCTTGCTAAACGCAGGTGTGGAAAAAGTAGAAGGGAGAGATTTAGACAAAGAATTTGTGGTTCTTTTGAGATATTCATGAAACTATTCAACAAGGAGTTGGGTAAGGTTCAAAAGTTAATGGGTGATAAAGGGATGGATTAATCAAATCATCTATTTAATCAGTCAGTATTCAAGGATCTACAGTGAACCAGATTCTATATTAGGAGGTACTAAGGATGTTATGGCAGGCACACCAATCAACTGAGGAAGATGGATATTATTTAGCCAGTCCAAAACTATTTTAAAGAGTATTTTGCATTGATAATTCTATGTTTAACAAAAAAACACAGAAGTCTTTGCCACTGGGGAACTTAATTTCTATAGAAAAATACAGACTAAAGTATATGAATGAGTAAATAAGAGACTTCATACCATGATAATGTTATGAGTAAAAAGAGTTTTTCTCCCTTTTCCAAACCAGATGTTTTGAGCGCTTTCAAGATTTGATCTACACTGTGTGTTTGAGGAAGACCTCTAGTATATTATGACCCGTAAACTAAGAATTTATCATTTCCACAGAGGAGAGAGCAAGTTATACAGTAATGTAAGTAAAGGAAAGCATGTGCGTATGTCATCAGACAGAAACAAAATTATCACCAATGGAGAGAATGCCAGCAAAGGAAACATCTCCTCTAGGGAGGGGAAGAGTATGGGAAACAGTATCAGGATGAAAATGCAAATGTGGGAGCATACAAATGATAAATACAAAAGTCACTGAAGTGATGAAAATAGACAGTGCCAGGGACAAGCAGCACAGAACTAACTGCCAAATAATTCCAGCATTTAGAAGTTTAAGGGAGAAGAGAAAAAAAATCAAGAAAGGGTTCTATGACAGAGAAGATGAAAAAATAAACCAAAAAGTGTTACTTTGGTGAACTCAAACTGGAAATTGTTCAAGGAAATGTAGGTTAGATCATTGGGCTTAATGTCCTCAGAATCAGTGTTGGCAAAATGGAAAGGAGCTTGATAGAACTGGTTAGATGTTGCTTGTCCTTGTCTCAACAACTGTCATGGCAGGACAGGGGATTGAAGAATTTATGGGAGGGTGATGCCATTTTTCTTCTCTGCATCCTCCTCACCTCAATTGTCTGACTATAGTCTTAAAATGGAGTTTATAAATCAAATCTCCTCCTAACAGAGTATCAAATTAAGGCCCCATTCACTCATGATTTTTTTTTTTTACTTTAGATACTTTGCAAACAAAGAGAAGACATCCAGGTGTCCTCTCTTATTCTCTTTCTTTCTCTCTCTCATTTTATTTTATTGTGGAAAAAAACTTACTGTGATTTTAATGCATTTTAAAATGTATAATACATTGTTGTTAACTATAGGTACAAAGTTGTGGAGTAGATTTCTAGAACTTATGTATCTTGCTTAACTCAAAATTTATGCCTGATAGTTAGTAGCTCCAATTTCTTTTTTTATTTTAAATAATTTTATTTAAAGAGAAAAACAAAACAAAACAAAACAGAATAAAGGGTAGCGACAATACAGCATTCCAAGGAAAAAAGGAAAAAAACAACAACAAAAAAACCTGAGAAATTATTACTTGACAAATTACATACTGACTTCTTGGAAATAGTTGTTCAAATTACAAAGTTAAAACATATAAAGTAGACATTCAAACAGTGAGACTGTTAACAGCTCTGATCCACGATCTGACAAAAACAGCAATATGGTCATCCATCTTACCCACTCAAATATACATACAATTATATCAATAGGGTAAAATTAAACACAACAAAGCAGAGCAAAGCAGATCACAAGAAAGCAGTGTAAGAGACAAAAATTTCAAAACTAGACAATCGGAGATATTCACTCTATCATATTGACTCTTGTTTTCTTCCAAATAGTTGTCCATATTGTCACATATAGGGAATTCACATGAAACAACCTAGCATGGAATTAATCTGAGCAGGACGAGGAGGGCATTACAGGACTTCAAGACGAGACATTAGGGAAGCCAAGAATGGCTGTCATAGTGTCTCTCATTCTCCTCAAAACA
>PVJX010004543.1:0-17890 GCA_004027295.1 Dolichotis patagonum
TGTCTCAGAAGAAGTACAAGTGGTCAATAAATACACAAAAAAATGTTCAACATTTCTGACCATTACATAAATGCCAATTTAAAAAACCACTGAGATTCCATCTTATTCAATCATCAAGAAATCAAATAATAACAAATGCTGGTGAGGCTACTGGGCAAAAAGAATCCATTTATATTGTTTGAAGGAATGTAAACTAGTACAAACAGTATACAATAATCAATGTGGAGATTTTTCAAAAATTAAAAATAGAAATTACATTTGATCCAGCTATTCCCCTTCTAGGTATCTTCCTGAAAGAGTTAAAGACATCATATTATAATGCTTCATGCATACATATGTGTATAGCAGCACAATTCATAATAGTTAAATTTGGGAAGAGGCCTATATGTTCATCTTCAGATGAACGAGTAAAGAAAATGCGAGATATATATATATATATATATATATATATATATATATAATTGAATCCTACTGTGCCAATAAAAATGAGTCTCCAAGACCATAATTTTTAAATGAAATAAATCAAATCAAACACAGGGATTAACTATTTCATGGCTTGTCTTAATGTGAGAAACTCCAATTATATACAAAGAACAAAATTAAAGATATATAATAGGAAGGAAGGAGATAGAGCTTTTGCAAATGGAAAGAGGACCAAGAATGGATGAGGGGGGAGTAAAGATATGAAAACAAAATTAAGATGTGTTATATACTTGTCCCAACTCCCCACAAGGAATGTGATCATTATATACTACAAACATGTACTAACAAAAAATAAAAATTGAGAAAAAAATTTGAGACCCACTATCATTTTTTAAAATTTATTCTACTGATATATCTTAGATATACATAATGATTACATTCATCTTAGGGAATTTTTCCCTAAATATGATCTATCTTGATTTTTTTTCTGGCAACCCCCTCTGCTCCTTTCAACCTCTCTTCTCCTCCTTATTTACAAAGCTTTGTTTCCATTTTATCCTTCTATTCTCTTTTTCTTTTCCCTTCCTTGCTTTCGCTGATCCTGCTCCCTTGTTCCCCTACTCATTGGAACATTTTCTTTTTTGGGCTGGGGATTTAGCTCAGTGGCTTAAGTGCCTGCTTGGAACATTTTCTTTTTTTTTATATTTTGCAGAGAATAAAACCAAACCAAACAAAACAGAATAGAGTCAACCAAAACCAAACAATGAATGTGGTACAGGACTACAAAACAAGAGAAAAAGAAATCAATAATGGCTGCCATAATGCCTCTTGTTATCTTTAAATTAACTGCCCATAACCACCAGGCATAGTCAAATCAAACAAAAATTAACTGCCCATACCACCAGGCATAGTCAAATCAAACAAAAATTAACTGCCCATACCACCAGGCTTAGTAAAATCAAACAAAACAGAACAGAATAAAACCAATCAAAACAAAACAATGAAAGCAATACATGACCTCAAGACAAAACAATAGGAAAACAATAGTGGCTACCATAATGCCCATACCATCAGATATAACACAAGCAAGCAAAACAAAATAGAATAAAATCAATCAAAACTAAACAATAAAAGTAATACAGAGCTTTGAAACAAGGCAATAGGAAATCAACAGTGGCCACCACGGCATATTTTGTTATCTTTGAAATAGCTGTCCCTGCCATCAAAATCAAACAAACAAAAAACAGAATAAAACCAAAGCAAACAGAACAATGAAAACAATACAGGGTTTCAAAACACTATAATAGATTAACAATGGCCACTGCATTCCCCCTTTAGACATTTCCTCACCTCTCACTCTCACAGTATCTATTGTGCATTCTGGATCCAACCAACTCCTCCAACCTTCTATACTAGGGAGGCAACATGATGCTCATCCATGTGACTCTGAACTACCTCACCCATGAACATTATCTCAAGTTGCATCCATTTACGTACAAGAGCTTCAGGGTTATCCTTCTTTATAGCAGGGTAGCTTTCCATTGTGCAAAAATACCACATTTTTCCCATCCATTCTGCAGTTCATGGGCAAGCTACCCCTACTTTTTTCTGGTTCCCTGTCACATAGAGCATTGTTCTCTCTCCTTTGACTTTCAGTCTATGAATTTTCTTTCAAGTTAAATGTGTTTCTTGTATAAAGTATATTTATGGATCCTCTTTCCTGATCCATTCTGCCTGTATTTCTTTTTATTGGTGAATTGAGGCCATCTACATGAATGGTTATGGCTAACATGCACTGGTTTGTCTTTATCATGCTATTTTCCTGCCGTTGGCTGCCTACTTTTTCCCTCCATTCAGTTGTCTGCCCCCTTTGGTGACTCCCTCTGAAATTGTTCCTGGAACCATGGTCAATTTTATCTCTCTAGAATGTCATTCAGTATTCTTTGTAGGGTTTGTTTGGCAGTCATGAATTCCTTCAGCTGTTCTTTGTCATGGAGGTATCTTATTTCTCTGTTAATTTTGAAAGAGTTTTGCAGGGTACATCAATCTGGGTTGGAAGTTTTTTTTTTTCTTTTTCAGGACTTGAAATACTTCAGCCTCTACTTGACTTGATGGTTTATGTTGAAATGTGTGCTGTGATTCTGATTGATTTGCCTTCATAGGTGATTTGTTTCTTTTTCTCTGGCAGCTTTTCACATTCTGTTTCTTGTGTTGAATTTCTGAGATCTAGATTATACATCTGGGTGTAGATTTATTTTAGTTATGCCTAGCAGGAATCCTATATGCCTCAGTTATCTGTATGTCACAAAGTTTTCCCATGCTTAGGAAGTTTTCTGCTATTACTTCTATAAATAGACTTTTTCTGTCAGGTGTGCAATTCCTGATCTCTTCTGTGTTTACATCTCCTGGACTTATTCTGCTTGGGTTGGAGGCCAGAGACTTCCTTTTGCTTCTTTGTCTTAACATTTTCCTGCGTTCTTCTGGGCAAGCTGGCAGTGGCGTTCCAGTCACTTCCCACATTAGATACAATTCTCCAAAGTGTGACTGTTTGGTCCTCTTGGCCAGTGCTGGCTTTGGGCATCTGATGGTGACCACTGGGTGCACTGGTGCAGGGCTGGCTGTTGCTTTTCCAAGCTTGCACTGGTTGCCAGCAGCAGAAAGCCTCACTGATGGCTGCTAGAGTGCATGTGGGGGTGGGGCTGCCGCTGCCTCCTGGACTTGAGCTGTCTACCAGCCAGAAGTTTCCCCAATGGCAGCTGGAGTGCCGAATGTTTTCTTCCTATTTCACAATATCTATTATACATTTTGGTCTTTATTTACCCTTTTGATTTATCATACCAGAAAAACAATGCAATATTTGAACATATGTGAGCAATTTATTTCACTTAAGAGTATGGTCTCAAGGTGCATCCATGTACCTAGAAAAGTCTCAAGTTTATCCTTCTTTACAGTAGAGTAGTACTTTATTTTATTTTTTTAAAAAATCTTTATCCATTCATCCTTTGATGGGCATTTGGGCTATTTTAAAGATTTAGCTATTACAAACAGTGGTGCTATAAACATGGGTGTGCATATATCACTGTGGCAGGATACTTTTAATTCTTTGGAAAGTTTCCTATAAGGAGAATATCTGAGTTCCATGAGACCTCTGTTCTTAGTTTTATAAAGAATTTCCACAGTGATTTCCACAGTGATTGCACTGGTCCGCACTCCCATCAATGTAGAAGGATTCCTTTTTCCCCGCAAACTTGCCAGTATTTTTCATTGATTGATTTCTTAATGAAAACCAGTCTTTCTGGTATAAGGTGGAATCTTAGGGTTGTTTTAATTTGCATCTCTTGAATGACCAGCAATATCAACATTTTTTGCTGTATTTACTTTCTCTTTGTACTTCTTTATCTGAGAAGTGTTTATTAAATTCAGATGCCCACTTTTGAATTGGATTTTTTAATTTTGGGGGATCTGATTTCTTTTTTTTTCTTTGTGTTCTTTATATATTTTAAATACTAGTCCTTTGTCTAAGGAACAGCTGGAAAATGTTTTCTTCCACTTTGTGGATTGTCTCTTCATTCTGTTGGTGGTTTATTTGGCTGTGCAAAAGATTTTTAGTAAGATGACATTCCAATTGTTGATTCTTTGTAATATTTATTGTGCAATCAGAGTTTTAAGAACCACTAGACTTTTTAACTGCTGGTTGAGAATCTTGGGGCCAAACTTGTAGCTACTCTCTAACCATCATTTTCTAACTCCTCTCTACATCACCTTAGAGTCAGAAAAGGTCTCTGCACCACTCTTAGATTCCAGGTCTTCAGAGATTTAAATAAGATTTTAACATCACTAACTTACTGGGCTGAACCAGGAAAACCAATTTCAGAAAATGGGTAATTTATTTATCCAATGTCCAATATTTCCTTTGGGTTAAAAGCTACATTAGGATTGTGTTTTAATTACTTAATCTGTAACCAAGTAGTTGGTTTTGAAAACCTTGAATGATAATGTTGACCAATTATGCACTACAAACAAAAAAGGACTTCATTTTGGATAGGATAAGTGTCCTTCAACTTTAATTGTGAATGATTAACTAGATATAATTATGTATTAGGAGTGGGTTATAAATTTATAAAAAGAGAGATACCCCTAAAAGTAGATGCATTTAAATTATTTATCATGAATTGCCTGTTAACTTTGAGAAAAGCGCAAATATGGCTCATAGTGAGGAACTGCTTTTCAGCTGCTTTTCAGTCACTGATTTTTAATCTTTAAGAAGCCAGAGAGAATTTCATCTCACCTCTGGTATTGTGTTCCTGTGAGACCCTGGATAAGACAACTTTTCCCTCATTTCTGCCACTGCAAAATGAGAGCCATTAATTTCACCATCTCTAAGGGTACTTTTGTCTCTGATATTTTAAGATTCTGGAATTCTAGGGAGGCAAATGCCTAATACCACTCCAACATTGCTATTTTTCCTAACTTCTTTTGATCAGAAGGAAGACAGAAAAGGCAAAAGACACTGATGGCTGCAGCCTGCTGAAAGTATGAGAGAGGTCTTTGGAATTCACATAATTTAAAAAATCACATATCATTCTTTGTTTCTTACAAAACAGTGTCATGTGAAGATTAGCTGCAGTATGAATTTGAAGATACTGTTTCCTCTTTGCTAAATAATACGCAGGAATACTGGAGAGATTTTTCCATTAATTTTGTGAGAACAAGATGTGAATTGTAGAGAGTCCTTTTTCTATCTTTTTTCTTTTTCTTTTCTTCCTTCCTTTTTGGTTTCAATGTTTTTAATAGAGACTAACGTAAGGAGCCAGCCTAGTGCATGAAATTACTTAAGAATATACTGAAAAACTTAGGGATTTGAATTTATACAAACATTATCTCTCTCCATTCCCCTTAAAAGTGCTTATTTAACTGAGTAATTCAAGCTGTGGAGATAATTTCATAAAAAGTGAAGGATAGGTATGATCTAAGAAATGGCTCAAGTTAGCCAGGTAATTCTTGCAATTCAACCATTTCACTCTCTCTGTGGAATTTATTGCACCGACTCTTTTAGTATGAAGAACTGCCTTTGTTTGCCCCATTTATCATTTAGTCAAATACTTTGTTTTTTATGCTTCATTTCACAAACTAATTTCTATTATGTTATTTATAAACACTGCACTATGTAAGTTGTTCCTAGCTGAGAGATTATTCATTGAATTTGATAATTTTAAACAGTATTTATTAGCAGGCATTATTATTAGCTGCCTTCAAAATGCTGGCCTCCCACTCCCAAACAACCATCTAACTCTCTCTCTCTCTCTCTCTCTCTCTCTCTCTCTCTCCTATAATAGTGGCTTTTGCTGCTGGTACTAATGTGATTGCCTTAATTTTCTACTTCCCCCAGTCAGTGTAATAAGCATCTACACACCTTTTGTCTCCAGAGTAATCCATGACACTTTCTCATCTGAAAGTAGTGACTTTCATGCTTAGAAATCTTTTTGTGTCAGAATCTCAATTGGTATTTTTCTGTATTATTTTGTTTTGGAATAAAACAGGTTCATTTTTAACCATTTCTAGAGCAAGAATCATTCAAAACTTCATTTTAAAAATGTGGTATTACCAATCTAACCCTACAAAAAATACTGAAGGACAGTCCAGAGAGAGAGAAAAAATACCAGGATTTCAGTAACAGTGGCAGAGAGGCCTCAATGAATGGGGCAAACAGTGGAATTAAAGAGGAAAATAGACAACCAATGGCAGAAAAATAGAATAGCAGAAATGAGGCAGAGAAGGTTGGCTGTAATCTCTAACATAGATGGCCTTGATAGACTAGCAAAAAGAAACACAGGCAGAGTAGATCAGGAGATACGGTCCATTGAGATACTCTGTATTGGAAACGTAATTAACCTGAAAGAGGGTTTATAGACAGAAAGTCAAATATGAGAAAACAATGCTCTATGTGACAGGGAACCAGAGAGAGATAGGGACAACTCGACCAGCACCTGCAGACAGGTTGAAAAGACATGCTACTTTTGTGCAGTAGAGAACTACTCAGCTGTAATGAAGGAAAACCTCGAGGCTTTTATAGGTAAAGGAATACAACTCGAGATCAAGCCCAGGAGTCAGAAGGTTCAGAACCAGTTAGGGTAAATAGCAGGTTGCTCCCCCCAATCTAAAAACTGAGGGAGTTAGTAGGACCCAAAATGTGCAGTGCAACCTGTGGGAGTGAAAGAGGAGGAATACTCTTAAAAAAGAGGGCAGAGGATATTGCTAATAGTGTAACAGGATTTAAAATCTACATTATTCTTACCACTCTGTTTAGATGGATTATATTCTGTTTCAGTTTGTCTACTTACACTACATTTGAGGGCATGGACAGCTATCCCCAAAATAGCAGGATTTTTCACAGTAATCATCCTGAATTTCCTATTAACTTAATCTGAAGCCCTGTATAAATTATACTGTCTTATTATGACTGATCTTATTTGAATTTGGTTTGTTAGATTGCTGATTTGTATTGACTCATTTTATTTGAATCTGTTATGATTGATAGTATCAAATCTAAGAGTATAGGCAACTATACTGAAGATGACAAGATTCACTAGGATACCCACTGTGGTTTGACTATTACATGCTTTTGAAGTCTTATAATGTCTCCAATGTTTTGTTTTTATTAATATTGTTATATACTGCTGAGACATCATAGTAACCATTGTAGATCACCTTGTATTGTGGTTTTATATGACTTTTGTCATTTCATGTTTTTCTAGGAATTTGTTTTGTTTTGTCTTGCTTCGTTTGGTTTTTCCCTCTAATACAGAAAGGATATATATACATGTAGAGACTCATGCATGCATAGAACTTATAAACAGTTTATGAGAACCAATTATATAACACCTGATGAAGTGAACAACTATTTTGAAGAAAAAGAGACACTACAGTACCCAGTGCTGATTCTGAAGTATCATGATATGAAATCCAGCAATACTATCATTTTTTGTTCAGAGTGATTTTAGCCTGTTTTGTTTTGTTTAAGTTCAACATACATGAAGGTATGGACAATTATTTTGAAGAGAATAAGAGACACTATGGCAGCCATTGTTTGCTTCCCTATTGTCTGGTCTTGAAGACCTAAAATGCCTTCCTCATCCTGTTCAGATCAATTTCATACTATGTTGTTTTGTGTGAGTTTTCTATCTGAAGATATGGACAACTACTTGGAAGAAAACAAGAGACAATATGATAGTGAAGATCTCTGATTGTCTTGCTTTGAAATTTTTGTCTCTTACATTGCTTTCTTGTTTTCTGTTTTGTGGTTTTGTGTTTAATTTTACCCTCTTTAAAATAAATAATGTGGTATTAAAACAAATAGTCAAATGATAAAACTGTTTTTATTAGGACATTCAGGGACACAGTGATGGGTAGTTTGCCAAGCCATTTTACCTCTGAAAGAATGCTTCAATTTGGTGCAGCAAAGTGCCTGAAACATGTAGGCCTGGAAATTACTCTGTATTAGAGCTAGGTATTAAACCTAAGTCAACTAAATTATTGCTTCATGAAGGTGGCATGAGCACTATCAAAGTGTGAATAATTTGTTTCTTCAGCATCTGTGTGATAGAAAATCTTGAGGCTTGGGTTCAAATTTGTGCTTCAGGGGACATTTGCAATTTTTTAATCATGTAAAAGAAATGCATTAGACTACCATGTGAGTAGAAAGGGCTAAGTGAGTGGTTTTTTGGAGCAAATCACCAAAATTTACATAGAGAATCCTGGGTGGGTACAAAGACAGGGTGATTCTAATAAACAATAAGATAATTTAATAGACATAGGTATTCAAGGGATTCCCCAACAGGGGAGAACAAGCAACTGCAGAGCATTTCCTCAGCTCCTTCCCTCCTCTTATGTTACAGGCACACCAGTAAGACAGATTCCTCCATCCTCGACCTCCCACTCTTCAGTGCCAGATCCTTAAGCACTTAGCCAAGCATGCTGAGAGACACAGAACAACTGAAGCAAAGGAGTATGTGGATGCCTTAGATTCTCTTCCATTCTGTGCTGCTCGCTCCTCCTAACACCACCCCCCTACTAGACGTAGGCATTAGACGTGACAGTCAGCCACATTTGAACTGAAGAAAACACTGAAGACACAGTCTCCAGGAGAATGTCTCAAAGGCAGCCTCAGTCACCTAATCAGACTTTAATTTCAATCACAAATGACACAGAATCATCAAGCTCTGTCGTTTCCAACGATACCACAAATAAAGGGTGGACCGGAGACAACTCTCCTGGAATAGAAGCTCTGTGTGCCATCTACATCACATACGCTGTGATCATTTCAGTGGGTATCCTTGGAAATGCTATTCTCATCAAAGTCTTTTTCAAGACCAAATCCATGCAAACAGTTCCAAATATTTTCATCACCAGCCTGGCTTTGGGAGATCTTTTACTTCTGCTGACTTGTGTGCCCGTGGATGCAACTCACTACCTTGCAGAGGGATGGCTGTTCGGGAGAATCGGTTGTAAGGTGCTCTCTTTCATCCGGCTCACTTCTGTTGGAGTGTCTGTGTTCACGCTAACGATCCTCAGCGCTGACAGGTGAGTGTTTTTTTCTGTTATATTTCCTAGCATGTGAAATTAGACAAAAGGAAAGGAAAGCTCATACTTAGCATTTGCCGGCTACTATTCTGCTTTTCTCACATGCTGAAACGGGGACACGGGGACATAAGATTGGAAAATCTGGTGGCATTTTAAATCAAAGTTAGTGTAAAAATGTTAAAAATCCTGCATTAGTACGTACGGAGACGTTGAAAAGATATGCTTTAGGGGAAATTTCTTTTCTTTCAAGTGTAATTGTTTGCTTGAAAGAATACCAAACGGTGTTTTTATTTTCCTCTGGCTTATTAAGTAAGGCAAATTGCTGCAGGTGTAAACGGGGAAAAATGCATGCTTTATACATTAGTGCAGCCTAGTGGTACAATATTGTCAACATAAAAACATTGGCATAGGTGTGAAATTTACCACATATGCATTGCCATATATCAGAAGGATAGTAAAGACATAACATGCATCTAATTTATTTGAAATTCATCAAATTAGCTAATAGCAGAAAAATGGTGAGGTTTTTAGCTCCTTGGTAACTCAGTGAAATGTAATCACTTAATTCCATTTGTTTTCTCTATAGGTGTTCAGTAACACACTCATTTCTCGAGAGATAAATTAATCCTGATTGACTTTTAGAGCTCTATGGCTAGGACATGTGAAAACCTCTTGCCATCAGGGTGTTTGGACTGTTACAATGTTTTCAATCTGAGTACTGTGTTTTTCTGTGTTCCTAATTGTGAAAGCATGAAAAAATTGAGGCTCCAAATGTTAAAAGTGATGCTTTTAAAAGCCTGTAGGAAGCCTGGAAGTAATTAATGCCTGGGAGTATTAGAAGGAACAGCTTATTCAGACTGTGGAATCTGAGAAGAGAGAAAAGGTTTCCCAGTGTCTTTTCTGAATTTTTGCTTTGACTGGGCAGACTTCTGTAAAGGCTTTAGGCTGTGGATTTGTCCGGTGTGAAGGCATTTTTTTCAGGGGCACAGGGCTTCAATTTCATCTTTGCCTTGCCCTAAATCTCACAGATCATTCATTTTGGGCAGCAAAGTAGCACTTGAGAATAGGGAAGAAATTAACCCTTTCCTTTTACTACTGTGAACCCCTGGAATTCTTTTCTAGGACGGTTGAAGGCAGCTCATTCATGAAGAAAGGAGAGTTATTTCTGTTTAACATGAATAACGCATACAAAAAGAAAGTCTTTTAGAATACCTAAAGTAATATATAAGTAGTGAATTACTCTAAAACATACATTGTGCTGAAAAATTATTCTTAAGCAGAGGATATATACATAAAGTTATAAAATTGCAAATCTGGATTATTTCATAAGAGTGAATTTAAACAAACCAATTCAGGTAAATAAAACTCTTGGGGGTGTATTTGTGTCTTTAAAACCATTACCTATTCTAGATGGTTAATGCTGACTTGATTAAACACATTTGGGTAGGAAGTAGAACTGGATAGTCATCCAGTGACTAAGGTCACTTCTAACCCTAAGATTCTGCAACTTCGGTATGTATTTTGACCTTTGTTTCTGATTATGTGCTTCTAGATATAAAGCAGTTGTGAAGCCACTCGAGCGACAGCCCTCCAATGCCATCCTGAAGACTTGTGCAAAAGCTGGTTGCATCTGGATCATGTCCATGATATTTGCTTTGCCAGAGGCTATGTTTTCAAATGTACACACCTTGCGAGATCCCAACAAAAATATGACATCTGAATCGTGTGCCTTTTATCCTGTCTCTGAGAAGCTCTTGCAGGAAATACATTCTCTGCTGAGCTTCTTAGTGTTCTACATTATTCCACTCTCGATTATTTCTGTCTATTATTCTTTGATTGCTAGGACTCTTTACAAAAGCACCTTGAACATACCTACTGAGGAACAAAGCCATGCCCGCAAGCAGGTATGTATTAATTGATTGTCATACAAATAGAGTTTCAGTTGAGAAGTGAAATTCTTACTTTTGCATAGTGAACAACTGTGTATTTATCTGTGTATAAATACAACAGTAGTTTAGTAGTTTTGTTGTCACCATAGGATCTGGTTTTAATCCCACACATACTAGCTGAGCAATCTTGAGCAAGTTATTTAACCTCTCTGAGTTTCTGTTTCCTTATCTATAAAATGAAGTTGAAGACTAGATGATATAATGTCATTAGCATAGTTCCTGGAGCAGAGTAAGCATTCAATAAAAAGTGGGACTATTGTTGTTAGAGAGGAGATGGCCAAGGTTTGGGAGCAAAAAAATTATCCCATAGAATAGTGAGGAACACCACATAAGGTGAGACTATAAAAGAAAACAGCTTTTATTTCAGAAAAATGACATAATAATAGGAATGTACAGAATGATAGGACTGGCAACAATTCAGAATACTATTTAGTGCAAACCGCTTGCACATGGATGGGCACACTGAGGTCTGGGGAGGGGAAAACTAAAGTGCCTGTGGCAGGAGAACACTTGGACTTCACAGAAGCCCAATTCAAAACGTTCCAAGAGCCAGGTGTGGTCTCCTGTCATAAATGTGGACAGAATAAAGGGGACCCTGTCAAAACATAGAGTCAGAGGGCAAACAAGGGGGGACAGTATTTCATTTGCCTCCTGATCGGTACACAGACAGCTGCTCCATTCACACTGGGACACAGGAAGCTGAAGCTGTGTCATCTTTGCTCTGTCTGACACCACAGGTTCTATCTTCACTTAACCTGGTTCATTTCCTTTGTGCCAGATATGGGTAGGATTATTCTCATGTATGAAGGACAGTGTATTTGCTGTTTATTCCTTTGACTATATGGTTAGAATTCCTATAGACTATGAGCATTTTTTACAGTGTTAGGGATTGAACCTAAGGCTTACACATGCTAGCCAAGCTCTTTACCACTGAGCTACATCCCCAGACCTTAAAACAATTTTTGATACCAACTTGTCAACTTTCATAAACCTCAGATAAGTATTCTCCCCTAGGCAGCGTCTGTGGACACAGTGAAAGCAGTTTTGGACAGTGCCTCTCTGTTTTCAATTAAATAAAGTTGCTGGGAATTCCACAGCACTCTTTGAGTTGGAGACATTCTATCACAAAATCAGGAGGTGGTAGGAGGTCTCTGAATTGGAGTTAATGAGCCCAAGATCACAGGTTGCCATGCCAATTAATTGGCCGTGTTCTGTAGCCACAGGCAGACTTTCTGCGCATCCCAGCCGATACCTTACAAGTGTGTGTTCCAAGGGAAACCAGAGTGTCAACTGTAAATTTCTATGGAAATCTAGAGAATGGCTTTGAAGTATCTCTGCCGATGAAATGATTTTCTTCCCTCCTATAGATTGAATCCCGGAAGAGAATTGCCAAAACAGTATTGGTGCTGGTGGCTCTGTTTGCTATCTGCTGGTTGCCGAATCATCTCCTGAATCTCTACCACTCATTCGCTTACAAAGCCTACGAAGACCCCTCTGCCATACATTTCATGGTTACCATTTTCTCTCGGATGCTGGCTTTCAGTAATTCTTGTGTAAACCCCTTTGCTCTCTACTGGCTGAGTAAAACCTTCCAGAAGCAGTTTAAAGCTCAGCTGTTCTGCTGTAAGGGAGAGATGCCTGAGCCTTCCCTTGCTGCAACCCCTCTTAACAGCCTGGCTGTGATGGGCAGGGTCCCGGGCACTGAGAATACACATGTCTCAGAAATTGGTGTGGCCTCATTCATTGGGTGTCCTATGAAAAAGGAAGAGAACAGAGTCTAAAAATGGTGTTTTTTCCTCCCAGTATGTGTATCCAACTCTAAACCATGCATAGGTGTGTGGATGGATTTTTTTGTTGTTGTTGTGAACTGTGTTGAAGTCTGAGAAGCAAAGAATATATGTAAGTAAAAGATGAACCATGACTTCCTTCGAAGTATAAACAGTAATGCCACGGGGCTTGCTAACTAAACTGAAGCCCATGAAATATAGAAAGATATGTTTGTATATGCCAATGGACTCTAACAGAGCCTCAACAGGAGGAAAGGAGAAATAAGATGAAAGATATAAATCTATTTCCATCACATCTCTGATGCTTCTAAGTGCTTATATGCTCCTGTGTCATTGAAGTGTATGTGTGTGTTTACTATGGGGTGTGAACCTAATCTTATACTTTGTATAGGAAAGAGAGATCAAAAAGACAAAAACATCTCTTACACAGTTTTCTTAAAGACTAAGTGACTGGCCCTTTCCGTGAATCTCTACTCTATGATAATTAATCTGCAGTTTAAATGAAAATGTTTGAAGGTCAGTGAGGATCAAGTATTGAGTAAGGATCTGGGGCAGGGTGATTGCCTTACTGGGTCAACACTTCCTGACTTAATGTAGTTCTGCTTAGAATTGCATTGATTAAGAATTGGGCAGAGTTGGATTTGCACAAGTATTGTTGAGAACTTGCCTCATTCACAGGCAGAATAAGTGGCCACATTTATGGTGTCATTAAGCGCCTCACTGGATCCCTGCAGAAAAATACCTGCCAGTGTCTGAAATTTTTCCTTTAAAAAAATACATTTCTTTTGGTAAGCAGTGCCCTCTTTCTAAAAACCTGCAGAAATGCCACGTAAACCTTACCACCTAGGTGTGCAGCTGTCATCGGCTCATCCTCCTGCTTGACTTTATTAAACTTGATTGGTGCCTAAGTCCTGTAAGAGTATGACCTAACTAACCTCTGTCCCTCAAGATCCAATGGAAGGCTCTGATCTATGCTATGCTCATACTGCTAACCCAAGAAGCTTGTTACCAACTGTCTTATTAAAAACCGTTGTCAATAGATTTGTCAGATTTAGACTTGTGGTTTCAGAAAATGTATTCTTGAAGCAAATTAAAGCTTGTGTTTGGCGCTATTGTCAAATCCGTATTTTTAAAAACTTGATATGTGAGTGTGCTTTTGATAGCTGTGAGCTTTAACTGGCTTGTGTGGTTGTGAACTTTTGCTAATGATGGGGCTCAAAAGGGGATATATATATATATATATATATATATATATATATATATATATATATTAACACTACACATTAAATCTGTAAAATTGGTTTACTTAAAGTGGGGTGCTGGTATTGTATTACTATTGTTTTAAGGTGGGCATTGTAATAAGTGGGGGAAAACCAATAAACATGAAATAAAGTTCCAAATGGCTCTGTGTAACTTTATACTTTAAAATCAGCATTTCTGGAAGTTATAACTAAGAACTCACTTATTTCCAAATCTTAAAGCTATTTTCAAGTCACAGAACTCCAAAATATTTTTACCATTTTTCTCACTCTGAGAAAATGTTACATCTTTACTTTCTGAAGCATAACATTTTAGAAACAACCCAATAAAAGCACAGGTTACAAAATCCTAGAAGGCCCGTTAGCAGTTCATAAAACTGGAGCCAAGAGAACTTTCTTTTCTTTTCATTGTTAATAATCCCTAAGAGATTTAGGAACCTGATATAAAACATTCCCTAAATGGTTTCTTAGGGCACCAGCATTCTTCCATCTACAGCTAGAGAATTGGGATTAAAAACTGTGGTTGTGTTTTGAATTTTTGGAGGGAATGTCCCTCTTTTAACAAATTATCCTTATCAAGATGAATCTTACCAGTAGGCCACAATATCCACAACCTCTTGCATACTTCTTACTGTGGTACCAGAAATGGGGGGTTTCTACAGGAGATTTCATTTTGAGTCCTACAGGGGGATAGTAGTGAAACAAAGATGAAACAAATTTTGCATATGTCTGAATTTTGCTGACGGTCTTCCTGTGCCAAAGATTTAGGATACAGACCATCATAATACACTATAAATCATGGAAACAGAGTGACAAATACACCCAAAGCACAGCCAGCAGGCAAGTCTCTATCACTGACAATGGAAAATACTAGAAGTTAACACTGGCATGCCTGCTTCAAAGAGCAAATTTGGTTTTAAAGAATTTCTGCAATTTTAACTATATTCAGTGAAGGATCCATCAGAGTTTTGTTTCTGATTTTTTTTACTTATTTTTGTTTGTTTTCAGTACTGGGTATCAAACCTGGGTCCCTTTTTAAATTTTGAGATAGTCTCCCCTCATTAAGCTGCCCAGGCTGGGTGAAAACTTGTGTTTTTCCTGCCTCGCCCGTTTCACCACGGCAGCCTGTCATCAGTCATTTTGTCAGGAGTTGCATTTATTCCCACTAAATCTTAAAAATACAGAATGTGGGGACAAGTGTATTCCTGTACAGAGTTAGCCCGAAGAGTCTATTTAAAAATCTAATTTGATATAGTTCCTTAATATTTCCAAAAGAATTTCTAGGATAGATAGGTAACTTCTTCAGTCCAACAGTCTCTGCTTTAGTAGGTTAATATATGAGAGATAAGTTGGCTTCTTGGACTTCAACTGGTTCCTCTTCCTAGGACCAGCAGTCTCTCATGCAGCCCACCTATGATGTGTTCCTGGGGGTTTCGGGAACCATTCTCTACCTCCAGAGCAGTGCTGGCAAACCTTTTAGTTTTCAATGATAACAGCCTGCTGCAGCATATGTGCTATAGGTTCACCAGCACTGCCAGTCTCCCTTCTTGCTTTGCTACCTTGAATGTTTTTGTAAGTTGCAAAAATCTTGGAAACACAGGTAACAAAGACAGAGATGATTTTATCACTAGGAATGACCAGAGATTAGGGAGTTATTTTATTAATACACAGAAATAAGCACAGAGACCAGGCTTCATACACCAAAGCATTATTAAAATGCAACTTTCAGGCATCATAGCCAAAGAGGATGGCATGGCAGGTATGAATATACCTGGCTCCTCATTCCATTGCTCCATTATTATGGTGACACAGCGACCATCTGATATTGCGTTGGTTGCTCCTTTCACCCCTGCAGAACTTCTGCACAAAAGGTTGCCCCTGTCCTGCCTTTTACCTTCCCTGTGTGGGACTCCCTGCCCTCTTCTACTCTAACATGCTAGGAAGCTCTTATTGGACTTTAGTCAAATCCATTTATGTAACACTGGCTTCCAGGCAGCCTCTGAGCAGGAGTGGATGGGTAATATGGGACCTAGACATAAGAAAGCGCTTTGGTCACTTGCCTAGAAGGTACTGTGGTACAGCAGACACTCAGAGTGTCATGTTCAGTCAAGTGGGGTACATTATCACCTATGCTATGTAACCACTCAGAAATGAAATAGGAGGCAAGTAACACATCGCTGAAACAGCTGTATACTATTTTTGGATCCAGGAAAAAGCATTTAGCAATGTTTAAATGAGCCTAACAAAACTCCTATTGTAAAGATGCATGCAAATGCATTTCTCCAAGAGTTCCTACCAAAACAAAAACCTTATGAAAAAAATGTAATTGAAAATGAAAACATTCCTCAACTACTGTGTAGAAATCATTGTTACTCTTGAATTCACAAAGATGATATGTTGGAAGTCTGGATTTTCTAGAACTGGTACTTCACCACTATTTATATGCAAAAGTAGATTTTTTCTTTTAAGACATGTAGTCTCACTACGTAGATCAGGCTGGTCATAACTCACTATGTGTAGCCCAGGCTGGCCTAAAACTCGAAATGATGCCTCATTGGCCTCTTCAGTGCTGGGATTATAGATGTGCACCACTACATCCAGCTAACTAGAAATAATTTCTGGTAAGCTTTATCCCACTCTCTAGTCTAGGTTATGATATTAATGTTTATACATACTGTAATGGTTTGTTACTTTTAATGAATATTTTAAATGGCAGTTTTAATGTCAGAGCAGCAAATATCGATAAAAATAACTCACAAACAAAAAAAGTTCTTTAGGATCTTCAATAGTTTTTGAGTGTAAAGGAGTGCTGAGGCCAAAACGTTTTAGTATCTCTCCTCTCCAGCATACAGCATTTTTCCTATATCATTTGCCAACCAGCCTGTTACCCCTGAGCTGTGTCTGTCTTGTTGACGTCTGTCACTACATCCTCATACAATGCCTGGCCCTCAGTAAAACTTCAGTCAGTATCTGCCGAATTAGAAATGCAGACCGCTTCACTTTCAGCAGAGTGCAACTGGGGGCGGGGGCGGGGAAGCGGGGCGGAAATCTGTTTAGAGAAATATGTTGCGCGTTTTTAAAAGACAAAGAAATGAAGTCAGTCACCCAGTAAAGCTGGTGTTTACACCGGTATGTTTACATGTAAGCCTCAATTTAGGGATGGAGCACCTGCTAATCCTGGGATGCAATGGCAAGCAATGGCTGTCCCTACCTCCCCTCCACACACTGGTAACTCTAGCCTGAGGAAGGTACCAGGCCAATAAAGGAGGGAGGTGATAATGTGGTTTCAATTCATTCATTCGATCTTCACCAGACACCAGACCCCGTGCCAGGTGCTTAGGCTACCAAAACGAAGAAGAGCCTAAGTCTAGCCCAGGACAATCACCCCAAAGCCAGTGAAGACCGCTCTGCGTAGGGGAGGGGCCTTCTGGCGAAGGAGGCGCGTAGCTTTCTCCCAGCCGGGAAAATTGGTCCTGTCCGCCCCACCCACTTTCCCAAGATGGCGGCCGCCCTACACACTCCTGGCGCCCGCTGCATGGGAATATTCCCACGCCTTCCTTTGGGCCACCGCCAACCCCAAATCCAGCCTCCTCTGCCTGGGACTCGACCGAGCCCAAGAACCCTGAGATATTGTGGATGCCCGCGGACCGCGACCTGCCAGGCTGCCGACATCGGCGGGCGTAGACGCGCGGTAGCAGCGCGCCCTCTGGCGCCACGCCCCCGAGCCTGTAAGACCGCAGACCTGCGTCGGCGCCTTTTGACGCCATTTGTGGGCGGATCGACGCGATCCGCGCCGCGACGTCGCGACGCGCCGACAATGGCGACTGCGTAAACGTGAAGGGGCTTCGTTTTCAAATCTTTTGCCGACGTTGCCGCGGGAGCAGCAGTCGCC
>PVJX010004543.1:17990-56929 GCA_004027295.1 Dolichotis patagonum
GGAAACATGAGCGGCACCAACTTGAATAAGAATGACGAGTTTGATGAGCAATTGCGAATGCAAGAATTATACGGAGACCCCAAAGACGGTGATACCCACAACGATCCTAGTGGAGAAACCGAGTCTTTCGGGCAGCAGCCGGCTGACACCCCCTATGAGTGGGACCTGGACAAGAAGGCTTGGTTTCCCAAGGTAAGAGTGGCCGGGCGCCACGGTGGGGTTGGCCAACCTTCCTGGGCGCTCCTTGATCCAAGCCCTCCGTGGACGGTGCATTTCTGTTGTGTTTGTACAAAACATATACGTAAAGGAACGTGAATCTTAAAGGTGGTGTCTTAAGTGGCTTTTTTTCGTGCCTTATTAATTTTGTTTGTGAAGGTCACAGTTGGTGATTACATTGGCGAGTGCTTTTTATTGTGCAGAGGAAAAACAACAGATTTAGTTACTTGGTCTCAGTAGCTACCCTTTATTCCAGGAATTCAGATATTTAGCTTGGGTACTGTGTGCAAAATACAGCTTGTTGATTAAAGAAGTACCTCTTTATGTGTCTTTATCGATTCAACTTTCTTTGCATCTTGCTTTAATTCCCTAGTAAACGTTGGCCCTGGGCGTGCAGGTTTGAATCATATAAACAAGAATGTGATTAGAGATGCACAAAAAATGAGTGGAAAAGACCTGTGTACATTTGTTTGGAGTACTTGGAAATTGTTTCGTGTTTGATTTGAGAATAGATGTAAAATAACTAATGATAATCTTGGCTGCGCAAACTTTGTGGTAAAAGCACCCCGTTAATGTAAGTCTTAGGAGAGCATCAATTTCAAAGGATACTGACTGTACATTGACCTGCAGGCCAGTAATACAGTACATGTCCCCACTGTGTGATTGGACTGTTACTTTAGAAATTTTCATTTCAACTTTTCTTTCCCATTTTGCATTTATATATATTCCAACTTCTACAAATTCTTAAAATTCAGTAATATTTCACTTTTGTACTAGTAATGCCAGCTTTGAGTGCAGATTTGGTTTTTTCTGCCTTCTGAGTGCTTTTAGCCATAATTTTATAAGAGAGGGGTTTTAGCTTCCTTTTGTGTTATTGAAATGTGTACCTTTTTAAACTGAGTTCAGATTTTCTGTTTCTGTGTGTGCATACTATTTAATTGATATGATGAGAAAACTACATTTTACTTATTGTGCAATAATGCCTTTTTCTCAAAAGCCAGGGAGACACACTTGGGTTGCACATGTCCTTAAATAGTTCTGACACTAAGTGATAATGTAATTTAGTGTGTAATAGTTAAATGGACATTTTGTTTTATAGCTGTAGCCCCATTTATATCCACAAAATCAAAGTACCATGCTATTCAGTCTGTATACACATATTTAAGTACACAGTGTACATTATATATTTGTGCATCAGTGCATTCTGAAGTTAAATGGTTATTAGGCTTTTGGTTTTTATTTTGTTTTACTGTTCATTGGTAATACCTTTGCTTTATGTATTTGTAGTTTCAGTAGAGTATACTATAAAGAATTAATAGTTTATAAAGGAAACAACTGAAAAAAGTGCCAGCATCACTTAAAATGCTTTAATGCTGTTTCAGGCTTTTGTGTTGCTAGTCTAACTGACCATGGCTTATTTTTATCACATTATATATGGTTTTCTGTATAAATGGCTATTTTGCATTTCTACTTGAATTAATACAGCTGCTGTCTACAGAAAAACTTGCATGTTAAGTTGTATTGCTGAATATGCCATGACGTAACACACTCTAAACTTCTTATGGGCAGAAATAATTTTGAATTTCTATATGTTCATGCTGACTTTCTTGTTTAGATCACTGAAGATTTCATCGCTACATATCAGGCTAATTATGGCTTCACTAGTGATGGAGCATCTGGTTCTAATGAGCATGTCTCAGATACCAGTATGAGGACTGCAGAGGCGCCTCCACAAAGAAAAGCCCCAGAACCCACTGATCCCAAAAAGAGGGGAGAGAAAAGAAAGGGTGACTCAGGCAAGTGGTTCTAGCTTACAAAATATGAATGTAGAAAGCATGTGTGTGAACTTTTTAGAGAAGTTGGAAGAGGTGATTTTTTTTTTCTTTAAGGTAATGTTATTAATTTAAAATCAAAATAAACTGGTCAGCTTAGTTTTCAGATAAGGTCCAAAAACCGTCTCAAAAGGTTCACATACTTTGAAAGCTGGGTGGTGATTTAAGTTGACTTAGGCTTTTGAGGGTAGGATAAAGTTCCTAAAAGTTTAAAAAAAAAACTTGTGTTGTCAGAATTTACGTTACTCTTTTCTTTGCTTTTTTTTATTTTTTGGTACTGGGGATTGAACTCATGACCTCATAAATACTTGCCAGGCAGGTACTTATGCCACTGAGCTATATCCCTGGCCTGGTTACTCATCTCTTGCAAGTATTTCACTTATTTATTTAATTTTCAGGATGGTTTCATGTTGAAGAAGACAGAAATACAAATGTATATGTGTCTGGTATGTATACCTTTTTAAAACAAATTTAGAATTGGAAATGTTTGATGTTGAGATTTTTACAAGTGAGTTTTAGTTTTTGCGTTCTCTAAAGCTTATTTTTATCATTGTGTAATTTTTTTGTTCAGTTGTTTATGTTACTAAGGAATTTGTCTATTTCAAAACTAAGAAAAATTAAGGGTATATAGTTTTAGATACCATCCTTTTTGCATGATTTTTGCCTTATGAACCTAAAGGGCCTCTGAGGCCTAAGCAAAGTATGTATGGTCGTAATGTAATTTTTAACATATAAAAATAGGAATGATCCTCAGTTTTATACATGTGAAGTTTTTGCATTCATTTAGAAAATCAGCTTCCACTCCCCTAAGTTGTCAATTTTTAATTGTAGAATGTTAAGTACCTCTCACCTTTGTAACTATTTAGAAAATGTTTTCCAATATTACAGGTTTGCCTCCAGACATTACAGTGGATGAATTTATACAACTTATGTCCAAGTTTGGTATTATTATGAGAGATCCTCAGACAGAAGAATTTAAAGTCAAACTTTACAAAGATAATCAAGGAAATCTTAAAGGAGATGGGCTTTGTTGTTATTTGAAGGTTAGTCATATGCTTGAATAGTTTCTTGTATCTCCATTTTTAACTCAGGGTTCAGGGTTGTAATCTTTTATAGATGGTAATCTGTGCTGAGAATTATTCAAAATAGAGTATAAAGAAAACTGAAGTTTCAGGTGGTACCTGTGTGTATCGCATTGGTAAGGTTGTCCACTAAGTATGTGAGAGACGTGCTTCTTTTATCTTAAAAAACATTCCCACTGCAAAGATCTCTATCAATGCATGTAGTCAGTTGAGAAAACATTTTAAAAATCCAAAAACAACAGAAGTCAGTGGCATTTTGTTTGCTCACTGGAATAAATAAGATTAGGGTTTAGCAAACTCAGGCCTGTTAGTTGTTTTTGTAAATAAATTTTTTGTGGAACACAGCCACACTTGTGCATTTAGGCATTTGTCTGCAGCTGCTTTTGTGCTTCTTCCCAGAGTTGTATGGTTGCAACATAGACTTCATAGTCCACAAAGCCTAAACTATTTGTTAATTGTCTCTATAAATAAAAACTTTTCTGACCTGTAAATTAAACCATGAATGAGATGATAGCTTATGCTTTGTGGTTTAAAATATCTTTTTTCAATGGGAGAGGAGAGTGAAATACCGGAAATTAACAAACAGAAATTTGCTGAACTTTGTATATCGTGACACCGTAAATTACACACAGAAAGCTCACTCAATGCCAAAGGCAGCTATCATTTCTGGAGTACCTTCTACCTTAGGAGCATGCTTCATATATTATTGTCTGGTTTGAAAGAAAGAAACATGATGATGAGGTGTACATTTGTCATTGAACCTGAAAATAAAATTGCAAAGTAAAGTAAAAATGGCAAAAGAATAGTATAAACACCACAGGTGTATTGTAAGTGTCCAGTATTGCAGTGAGATTAGAAAATGGTAGGATTGAGCTGACAGCTTTTGCAGAGATGGGTTTTTTACCTGGTTCATAAATATGATGGATATAGAATATGAGCATGACCATTTTAGGAAAGTACTTTTGTAATGTTCCAATGTATGGAGATTTCAAGTGTTTTATGGATTCTGCAGTGATTAATAAAAATCTGTGAACTAATTTAGGGGATTTGATTGGATGTTTAAAAGTTTTTAAAGAGAAAAGTAGAGTGTTAAACTTCATATGTATAATTTAGGGCCCATAAAAGTGCAAGATTATCAAGCCAGTAAATTGAGTTCCAGAAAAAAATACAGTTAATTGTTCCAGTTCATATTGGCTGGAACAGCTGAGTTGTCCTTTTGTGTTTTCCTCATATCCTCATATCTTTTGATTCTGTTTGTGTGAGGCTGATAACTTTCTCCTTTGTGTAAGACTCAGAATCCATAAATATATTTAATGGAGAAGCCATCAAGTATCTTCCACTTATCAGTGTATTATAGACTTACATTTTATTTGGTAAAGCAGAAAAATTCTGGCTGTACTATTCCCAATTTCGTGAGTCATCTAATCTTTTAAATAAAAATATTACAGGATTTTAAAACTAGCACGTACCTCAAAAAGCACACCAGTCTGCTTGCCTTACTCTGTGGATGAGAAATTGGGGCTTCATGGAGCAAAATTACCTAGTAATCTAATCTGGTGAATAACAACTGTATGCAAGTCCCTACTCTTGCGTGCATTATTTCATTTAATTTTGTTAGGGTCTCTATGAATAAAGATACTGCTGTTCCATTGTTTTCCGTTCCTGATGAAGAAATTGAGACTTAGGGAACTTGAGTAACTTGCCTGAGTTTAAAAAGCTGGTTAGGGACAGCTGTTTCAAATACAAGTTTCTTAATATACATTCTAGAATTTCTTATCCTTAAGTAGTAGTCATTCTTCATTTAAAAGTAACAACTCCTTAAGTTTCATGTCAGTATGTAAATTACTGGGTGTATTTTATTTTACCTTTATAAAGAGAGAATCTGTGGATCTTGCATTGAAACTTTTGGATGAAGATGAAATTAGAGGCTACAAATTACATGTCGAGATGGCAAAGTTTCAGCTGAAGGGGGAGTATGATGCCTCAAAGAAGAAGAAGAAGTGCAAAGATTATAAGAAGAAGTTGTCTCTGCAACAAAAGTTAGTAGTTTTTTCCTGTTTAAAAAGTCATTTTTCTGCCCCCATCTTATACTGAATAACTATTTTGAAGATAACAATAGGCAGTATATTAACTATTGTTATTCTATTATTTTGTTATGAAATGTTTTATTTTTTCCTTAAGTCATACGTATCCTTTTAGTAATAACCACCTAGTTCCATCAGATATATGTACGTATTATTTTAAAAGAATTTCATTAGATAAGGATCTTTAGTAATCTATATGATGGCTTGATTTGGCAGTGGTGGTATTTTTCTCAGGTGTTTACAGAGTGCTTAACTTGAGCTAAGAAAAGCAACTTCGTTGGAAAATGTTGAACATCAAATTAGATAAGATAGTTTAGGCTTACATACCAGAACACTAGTTCATTTTCAGTATGGATTGTAATCAGCTATCCTGGAAGCTAAATTGTTAGAGCCAAGTTTGTTAGCAAAAATCAGAAATGATAGGTTTTGTCATTGGTGGTATAGTTGTATGTGATATATATATAATGTCATCTGTTAATGTTTTGGTATTCAACAGACTTTTTGAAATATGCTAATTTTTAAAAGTCATTCTTTCATCAGAGTTAATTCTATAATACTTATAACATTTCTTAAAGAAAAAAAATGATCATAAAGGTGTTTAGTTGTGATGTCCCATAGTTTTTACAGGATTAGTTAAAATAAGATAGCCATACATTTTATTAGCAGTTGTCATAAAATCTAAAATTATAGAAAAGAGGTAGATAGTTTTTGTATATTTTGGTGCAGTTTATTCTCTGTAATGATAAGATAGCTAGAAACTAGTACACTGTTAGAATATTTTGGGGGCCTCAGAGTATAAGCAGCCTTTCATATCCGTGGGTTCTACGACTAGACATGAATCAAAAATATTTTTTAAAACTTACATCTGTACTAAACATAAACTTTGGTCATTATTCCCTGAAAAAAGCACCATAGAAGCTATTTACATTACATTTATATCATATGAAGTATTATAATTAGAGATGATTTAACATATTGGGGATATGTGTGTAAGATATATGCAAATAATTTGCCATCTTTATATAAGGGACTTGAGTGTTTGCAGATTTTGATATCCGAGGGGGATCCTGGAACCTATCCTCCGTGGATACAGAGGAATGACTCTCTTTCTAGAGAATCATAAATATCAAGTAATTAACCATTTTTAGAAGTCTCATTACAATGTTTTTATGGGATGAGTTACTCCCAAAAAAAATACATGCTGAGAATTTCAGATATTGGGTTTATTCCCTTCAATACCCAGTGTTTGTATTTCAGAAGGTTCTAGGAATGGAATTATGACTAAAATATACATTACTGTTTTGGACTCCAATAGTTATCATTATTAAATAATATATTATTTGCTCAATAATATATACCATTATATTAGCAACTCATTTTCTCTCTAACAAGTCTGAAATAATTCAGTTTCTTTGCTATTTCTTTGCATTAGGCAGTTGGATTGGAGACCTGAGAGGAGAGCCGGACCATCCCGAATGCGCCATGAACGAGTTGTCATCATTAAAAATATGTTTCACCCTGCAGATTTTGAGGTACAGAATCATGTTCTCATGGATAGAGATGCCAATGTCCTTTGTTTCAAGGGTGCCTAAAGTTGGTTTGCCTCATCTTTGCCATGCCACATTCTACGTGTTCATGTAGTAGAAGAAGGAAAATAGAGCCATGACTGAATTTAAGTTTTGGAATTCCTTTAGTTTCACCCATTATTCTTTTACCATAATTGTATGCTAGAGAAGACTGTTTAGTATGCCTACTGAGGCCCAAAACATAGCTACCTGGTATGGGATATTGCTAATAATGTCATCATTAATATTGATGGAAAGAGCTTGTGGATTTTGGTGGAAGATACCACTTCCACACATGAAAATGAAAACTTCTTCCTAAAAGTTCCTTAAAAAAACCTTAACTTAATGAAATTTAGCCTCTGATGTTTAAATAGTGGGGACTTCATTTTTACCAAACTTTTTAGTACCTGTTAAGGTGTCGTAGTACTTTAATATCCATGTAAAATTTGTAGACCAGCAAGTAAAAGTGACTAAAAGAAGATTGCCTAGCTACTAAAGAAGTTTAAAGAATATTAGTTGGCATTGAGGTACCTTGTGCTGCATTTGCCTCTGGTTGTATCTATGTCTGCTGGTGTAGGCTGGCACAATCATTAATGGAAATGTAACTCTTTATTCTCTGTCTGGTTCTGGAATTCAGGGTAGCAAGTTACACATGAGAGAAAAATGTTCATTACATAAAAATCCCAGTTTTATAATTGTTTCAGTTGTAGCCATTGCCACAGCATGTGTATTAAACAGAATTACAGTAAAAGAATATCAGGTGAAACAGGAAATACCAACACCTAAATTCAATGGTGGCTCTATTTTCCTTCTTCACCTACTACATAAACACCTTGTTGCTTTTGTGCATGGATTGTAAACAGTGTCAAAATAGCAATGTCATTTTAGCCTCCTTAAGAACCCCAAATGGACACTTTGAGCTCTATCTCTGTGAATCATGATATGTCACGATTGTCCACCTGTGGAGTCTGGGTTTCTTCTGAAGTCACTTTTTAGATAGAAGTGGTCTATGCATAAAGTTGCTTGATGTCTCAAAATGTATCATTATGGACTTGTGCTATCCTATGTGGTAGATTCTAGCCACATGATGGTTTACATTAAAATTAAATAAAATTAAGAATTCAATTCAGTTGTACTAGCTATCTGTAGCTAGTAATAACTATCAAATAATACAGACCTATATAATTTCTTTTTTTTTTTTTTTTTTTTTTGGTACCGGGGATCGAACTTACGACCTTGCGCTTGCCAGGCAGGCACTTAAGCCACTGAGCTAAATCCCCGGCCCTTAGACCTATAAAATTTCTATCGCAGAAAATACCAGACAGTACTGGTATAGACATAACAGAAAGGTTCTACATGACAGCCAACTTTCATTGCACTATTTTGGGAACTGTCTGATTTGACCAAAGACTCTTAGGAACCTAAAGGACAAATATCAGCATTGAGCTTTTCAATCAAAAACAACTGAATTTTCAGGTTACCTTGGGCTATCAGAAAGAAATCAGATTTGGGGAAGTGAAGTATATTTTTATTCCAAATAGTGAACAAATGTTAGAAGCAGCATACCTAAAAATACTCTTATGGTATCAAGGTAAACAGTGAGGGAAAATATTTTCAATGTAATTTCAGAGGATCTTTAGTTTACATTTCAAGGCCTTATGTAAAAATACTTTGCCTGCCATATCTGAATGGCAAGAGATAAAGAATCAAAACTCAGATCCAGAGGTAGATTTTTCTCTTTGTGCATATCAGCACTATCAAATAGAAATAAACTGTGAAGCACATGTGTACTCTTAAATTTTTTTGTAGCCTCAATAAAAATATGACATGAAACCAGGGAAATTAGTTTTAGTGATGAATTCTATTTAACCTAGTATGTAAAAATACTATAATTTCATCATGAGCTGTATTATTTTTTTCCTTTGGTACTAAATCTTCAGAGTGTGGTATGCATTTCACATGTAGAGCACACCTCAGTTTGGAATAGCCCTATTTGGCGTACTCAGTAGCCACGTGTGGTCACTGTCTACCAGCTTAGCCAACATAAGTTTGGATTTGAAAAGCATGAGAAGCATGGTTTATTTCTTCTGTGGAAAACAAAATACCACCCTGGAAAAATTTCTGAGAGTTAACTTCAGAAAGTTGGACTGTATGTGGCTAATTTTAATCTCACATGTATTGCTTGCTAAATCTATTCTTCAGAAAATTGCCACGTGTAACTTGGTAAAAAGAATATTCCAAAAGGAGAGGGATAGACAGTACCAGTAAGCATAAAGGTACCGTACAGCAATGTAATACAGTAGTTTTTCAAACCGATATGAAACGGAGGTCTGGGAAGACTTAGGCTAAGGATCAGTATCCTATCTAAGAGTGCTAAGATGTTAATACAGAAGGTGATACCTTCCTGCTCTATGCCCTAATAGAATCACATAAATTCACATTTTGGTAAATATGTAGAAGTGATACCTTTTTGCTCTTAATATAATCCTAATCTCCCTTGGTGAGTAAAAGAGAGGCTTTTATTGAAAAGGCTTTTATTGATTGTTGACTGCATATAAAATTCTGTAGCATGCATAAGATTCATTAAACCAAGTATCCTGCTTTTAGAAAGCACACTATCTTGTAGGAGTTCACCAAACACACATCACCAAAAGCCACTATATGACTGCCAGAGTGTTTGCTTCACACCCCATTTTTCTCAGTTCTCATTGTTCTTTGCGAAACGAATTGGCTTCAACAACATTAGATTTTATAAGTGGGGCATTTCAGTCTACCAGCTGAATTGGATAAACTTCAGATTTGTGCAAATGAATGGGATTTTATATTTCTTACTTTAAATCTGACTTCAGTAGCTGCTTATAAGTTTTTTATCTTTTTGAGAGAAATTTAGGATAAAAAGTCACTTTTTGGTAGTTCATTGTAGTTCTTCTTTAGTTGGTGAGAAAATTAAAAACCTGTAAGAAAGATAGATGCACCAAAATGTTTCCTAAAAAGTATAAGTTGACTTCAGTAGAAATTCATAAATTTGTATCTGTTTGTAGTTTAAATTCAAGTTGATAATGAATCTTTTTCTGAGCTATTTTTATGTATTGAGACTTACAAAAGGCTTGTCAGTCTCTACTGGGAATCTTAAATGCTTTTGTTCTGGGAAAGAGAGTCTCCCTGAACTGGAAACCACTAGAAACAGCAATGCTTGAGTGTTCTTGATTCCCTCTTACTTATAAGAAGGCAACTACAAGAATGTGTTTTACTGTACGCTTAATATTTTGTGTGGTGTGTGGTTCTGTTGTAGTATGCTAAGACAAACAGAATCGTTATAGAGTTTACCTTGGGAATTAAAGTACAATCTTGGAAATGCATGAAAAGGACATGCCTCTCTCTATTACACCATTTCTGTAAATGAAATTTTTCCAAAACCCACACAGAACAGGAATTAGCAGGGTCTGATGAATATGTGCCACAGACCTTCTATCCAAAGCTGCTGTTTCTTTGGGCTTTTGAATCCCACTTCCTTTCGTTTTCCTTTGGCACTGTACACTCTTCTGCTATCTGCTATTTTTGTTCATTTCTTCAGTCTTAAGAGTGGAGCAGACATATCCTGGTAGCAGTGGCAGTCATAGTCTAACTTCGTTTGACTTTGATATTTTCTTTTAATTTTGTGGACCACAGACAAACATAACCAACCTTAAGTGAAACCTATTTTTTAATTTGTTGATTTGCCAGAGCAAGAGGTTTGAGTCTTTGGAATTAAAAAGGGCAGTCCCATTTTAATCATGTGTATTTTTTCAGGATGATCCATTGGTGCTGAATGAGATCAGAGAAGATCTTCGAGTAGAGTGTGCAAAGTTTGGACAAATTAAGAAGCTGCTTCTGTTTGATGTAAGTTGATGGCATAGACAAAAGAATCCTAAAGCAGTCATTCTTCTAACTGATTATTGAACATCAAGTACACACTGAATTTTGGATTAATGTTTTTATACAATAAGTCTATTTGATGGTGGTTATCTTTGGCAATAATTAGATGAGTATGGTATACAGGTCAAGGTCTTGATAGATTCGGTATGCCTGCTAATTTCCCATTGTTACTCTAGAGCTGTGGTGTAGAACCTGTGGCATCCATGCCATAGTGGGCTGTTTGTGTCTTCCAAAGCTCTAAAAGTTCCTCTGTCACTGCTGTAGAGTATGTGATTAAGTCAACGAAAGCAAATTAAAAATCTATGAGACTTTATGGTTCCCTGTTTGCCTGTATTTTCCTCTATGTGAATTATTCTTCTTCATATTTGGAACAATTAGCAGATATAGTCTCCTGCATGTTTCCCCTTATCCTTGTTTTGCTTCTGAAATTGACTCACAGTAATATTGCTGGTGTATTACAAGCTACTTTGCACATTACCTTGTTAATCCTCACAAACCTTCTGGTTAGGTGGATAACACTTTAAGACAGAGTGATTTGCTGCAGTAACTGAAAGCCAGGATTCAAGCCCAGGACAAAATATAACTCAGAGTTTGACTTGCTTTTAACAATTATACTCCCTTGCCTCTCATTAGACATTGTTGTCACTGGAGATGTGTCCAAAGACATTGTGCTTTGTTCTTGCTAGTTAAGATGAAGCTAAAGAAGCAACTGACTGCATGTTACTGGTTGGAAACAAAGACTGTATAAAGTCTTTCACTTCAGTGTATCCGAGAGAACACTGCTCCATCCCTACTTTATCAAATGTATACTTTTAATCTTACCATTCTTTCTTATCTTTCTAGAGGCACCCCGATGGTGTGGCCTCTGTGTCCTTTAGGGATCCAGAGGAAGCTGATCATTGCATTCAAACCCTTGATGGAAGGTGGTTTGGTGGCCGTCAGATCACTGCCCAAGCATGGGATGGGACTACAGATTATCAGGTAAATTCTGCCATTGTCAAGGGCTCATGTATATTATTTCATTACCAACAGCACTCATCTAGCGGTTCTTCGGAATGAAGTTGTGAGTTTGGTTTAATCTGTTTAATGTACATGTACTTCTTTTAAATAATATTTTGCATTCAGGGGATAAGAAAAATGTTTCAGTCTGTTAGTTTGTTAGTCTGAAATTCTGAGATTGGCTTAAAATTGTGATAAGAAAAAAACACATTAAACCAAAATATTTCTCTTCTGTTCTATGTTGTACAGAGCTCAAATATTAATTTGATAAGAAATGAGGCATTCCTGCAGTATTACAGCACTTGCATTTCATTAGACAATAATTAGTTAAGGCCAAGAAATCAAGATGTAAAGTTTTGAGAACTGAAAATAGGCAATTGCTTGTTTTTCCTAAGAAGAGTTTCCTTATAAACTCAGGGTACTTTCTTCAGTATTAGAAAAAGTGAGGTAATTGCTTCTTTTTGTCTAAAACTCATTTTAATGACAGATTCTATTTACCCACAGGTGGAGGAGACCTCAAGAGAAAGGGAGGAAAGGCTGAAAGGATGGGAGGCATTCCTTAATGCTCCTGAGGCCAACAGAAGCCTTCAGCGGTCAGATTCTGTCAGTGCTTCAGAAATGGCAGGGCCTTCTAGAGCGAGGCATTTTTCAGAGCCCTCGAGCACATGGAAGATGAATGCTCAAGAAGCTGAAATTGGAATGGTATTTGAAGAACCTATTGATGAGAAGAAGTTTGAAAAAACAGAAGATAGGGGAGAATTTGAAGAAGATGCTCCTGGGAAAGATACTAAAGAAGACGAGCTTGAAAAAGAAACCGAAGAGGGCTATCCTGAGAGAGAGGCTGAAGGAGGCTGTCCTGAAAAGGAGTTTGAAGAGGGCAGTCCCAAAAAAGAGTTGAAGGAGAATGGCTCTGAAAGAGAATCTACAAAGAAGATACTCGAGAAAAGTTGTGAAGAGAATGGCCTTGCCAGCGAGTCTGAAGATGATGATGCCAACCTGGAGTCCAAAGGGGAGGGCAGCCCCCAAAAAGAATCTGAAGAGGATGACTCTGAGAGAGAATCTGAGGAAGACCACTCAGAAAAGCAGTCCGAAGATGGCTCTGAAAAGGAATTAGAAGAAAATGGTGTCGAACAAGATTTTGATGAGGAAGGCTCTGACAGGGATTTTCCCGAAAACCTTTTTGACAAAGAGTTAGAAGAATATGACACAGACAAGTCAGAATTTGAAGACACTGAAAGAATGTTGGATGTGGAAGATTCCGAAAGGGAGTTTGACGAAGAGTCAGATGAGAAGGATGAAGAGGAAACCTATGACCAGGTTTTTGATGATGAGTCAGATGAGAAAGAGGATGAAGAAGATGCAGATGGAAAAGAGCGTGAAGATGATGTAAAAGAGGGGGAAGATGACACAGATGAAAAGCTGTTTGAAGACTCAGATGAAAAGGAAGATGAGGAAGATGCAGATGAAAAAGAAGATGAAGATATTGATGAAAAGTTATTCGATGATGACAACTCCATTGAGAAGTTTGATGAGGGGGGTTTCAGTGAGAAGGCATTTGATGATTGTGATGACAGTGGGACTTTGGGGAATGTGATGGAAGAGGGGCCACTGTCCACAGACAGCAGCTTTGTTCTCAGCAGTGATGATGATGGTGATGATGATGATGTCTAATCCCTTAAACTTGCTTTCTAGAGAGTCTATCTCCGTTTGCCTGTGCTTCAGGACCATTACTAGTAGTTACATGAACATGTGCATAGTGGTAGGATGCCCTCACACTAACGCATCAGTTTTTTCATTGTCTCTTGTACCTAATGTTTTTAAATATATGTTAATTGGCTGTTCAGTTAAAGCTGTTATAATGCAAATAAACTGGATACCTGTCTTTTTGTCAAATTTGTTAAATGCATGCAGAATAATATTTTTAAAAGTATTCTGATTGAAGTTTGTGATATTCAAAAATAAAAAGTTAATATGCAGAACCTGAAAATTGGACTGGAATTAAATTTTGGGGGTTTTTTTGTTGTTTTTTAAGATAAGGTCTTGCTGATTAGTTCAGGCTGGCCTTGAACTCACTATGTAGTCCATGCTGGGCTCAAACTCATGGCAGTCTTTCTGCCTGAGCCACCCAAGTGCTGGGGTTATAGGCTTGTGCAACCAAAAACCCAGGTAAATTACATTTTAAATTTGTGGTATTGCTTTCTTAACCCTCTGTAGTCCCCTGTTTCCAATTTGTGTTACCACTTCTGTCCTGGTTTCACCATTCTTAACTAGTTCCTTAACTCAAAAGAAATTCACAGTCCTTGCAAATTATTTTCCTCCCTACCCTCCTTCAATTAAGTGGACTTAGATATATAAAAATAAAGTTCCTGGGGTCTGCAACTTCAATTATTGAAAATACAGAGATGAGAATTCTTCCATGTACTATTTCTTACCCTCTCTGTGCCCTGCTAGAAATCGATCAAAGTTAACAGCCGTCCCCCCAGAAAAATGTATGTACATACATTATACAGTTTCCTGTGTAAGCTTTGGGACACTTTGTGGATTCCCTGAAGGCATGCTTCGGTTTTTTTCTGTTTGTTTTGTTAGAATTATTGCCTACTGTTGTGCAGAGTTGTATAGTTCCAATAAAATCGTGGGTCCTTTTTGATTGTGCTCTGCAATTTCAGTGCTGGTGTATTTACTGACATGTAGCAGTAAGAAGTTAGTCTCATAATTTAGAAGCTTGAACTGAATGGGTGCTGTCCTGTATTATAGCTTCTGTTAGTGTAATTGCTGTGTTCAGATAGCAAAGAGTTACTGTAAGTCCATTTTTGTTTGGAGAATTGTTTTAGTGTATGGGATTTCTTAAAATCTTCAGGCTTTTCACCAGGGATGAGTGATCAAGGTGAAAAAAGCAATACAGAGAAACTGTAAACCAAAATAGTGTTCTTTGAAGGTAATCTAGGATCATGTAACACTGATTTATTGGAGAATTTGTTTTCTAAATTTAAAAAAATGCTTTACCTTCTGTTCTCAGTGGTTGGGACACAACTGTACAACGTAAATTAGTTCTACAACCATGAGAAGGAGGCTATTTCATTTTTTACATTAAAACGTTATTTTGGAAATCCACAATCTCAGAAGAAGACTACATCTGGTGTTTCCGGTATTAACCATTATTTAGTAATAAGGTCATTTGGAGATAGGAAATACATTCAACGGGGTAGTAAACTCACTACTTGGGGGCTATATTGTCAAAAAGCATTACCATCCCTGGCAGGTTATTTGTGTGTGTGAAGAGTTTGAAATACGGGATGCTGTTCCTGTTTTCTGACCTCTTTCTCCCTGCTCTTTAATTTGGTTGATAATAAATACTTGTACTTTTTCATATAAATACAGTGTCACTGAAAGTTACAAACAGATGTAAGATGATAAATAACTTATGAGACAATAGAAATGAATAAAGTAACAAAAGGGCTGGATATTTAGCTCAGTGGCTTAAGCGCCTGCCTGGCAAGTGTGAGGTCATGAGTTCAATCCCCGGTACAAAAAAAAAAAAAAAAGATGGTAGAATAAAGCAACAAAGCGCTCATGCATAGCCACCTGTACTGCATAATCAGGTTTTATTGGTTCTGAAAGTTTATTATGAGGCAAGAAATACATCCTGTTATAGAATGAAGAATATATGGGGGTGGGTGCTGAGCATAAAAAGTGCATAACAGTTTCTTGACAAAATTTTAAATTTAATGCTCCATAAGGCTTTACGCACAAAATATACTGTATTGCATTCAGCCCAGATGTGTGCACTGTAAGTAGCTTCAGGTCTGCCTTTGGCTTGAGCGCCCAGCTGTCTTGAGTCTACGAGTGCTTTGAGTAAGAAACATGAAACTTCATGTTAGAGGATAAAAATGGTTAATAGTATTTGGCAATATTAATTAAACATTGAACCACTGCTGCCTTCTAAAAAACTGGTAAGGGCACATTTATACATTCCAAATTATCTCTGTTTTCCTTTCTTTTTTAGTAGTCACAATGGCTCTTTCTAGAGCCTTGAGAGGCCAACCCAGGTCATTGAGAAGCCACTACTTCTGTTCTAAGTGCAGTCCTCGATTTAAATTACTTAGTCATTTCTGAGGCATGGATAGAAAGTGGGAATTATTTAATATTTGAATTACGGCTTTTTCAAATGTGAATCTTTTAAAAAATTTATTTCTATGAGTATGTGTTTACAGTACATAATGGTTAAATCCCTTGTGTGGAGTTGGTACATGTACATAACACATCTTAATTCCTTTTTCCATTCCTTTTCCTCCTCCCCGCCCTCCAGGTCTTGGTCCCCTTGATCCCCTTCTCATTTGCAAAAGATGTATCTCCCCATATCCTATTATCTGTATTTGATTTTATTCTTTATTTATAATTTGAATTTCTTGTATAAGAGAAACCACTGACATTTCATTATGGTCTCAAAGTGCACCCATTTCCCTAGATGACTGGGGGCCCATCTAGATGTAAAGTATAACATATGTAGTTGTTGCCACTTGTACTTTTTTTTGTCTTTTTGAGACAAGTTGCTCTGCAATTCAGGCTAGCCTTAAGCTCACTTTGTAACCCAGGGTGGTCTCAAACTCGCAGCGATCCTCCTGCCTCAGCCTCCTGTGTGCTAGGATTACAGATGTGCAACACCATACTTGGCTTGCCATTTGTACTTCTTTCTGTGAAGTGTCTATTCATTTCACTTGCCCATTTTTTGATTGGGTCTTTTATTCTCCAAATTATTGCTTTAAGAACAATTTTCTGTATTAATCTGGAAATGTTTAAAAAACAAGGTTTAGCGCGTCCGTAATCCCAGCACTTGGGAGGCTGAGGCAGGAGAGTTGCTGCAAGTTCAAGGCCAGCCTGGACTAGAGTGAGACCCTATCAAACCAAAAATAAATAAATAAATACATAAATAAAATCAGGTCCAAGGTTCACATATAAAACACTAAAAAAATTTAGATTACCCTCAAGTAAAAGACCGTATCAAAAATGGGCAAGTGAAATCAATAGATGCTTCACAGAAGAAATGCAAATGGCTAATAAGCACACAATGTAATGGTTTATATCTAGATGTCCCCCACAGAGCCTCATGTGCTCATAGATGGGGTTTTGAGAGGTGAATTGTATCCAATGGATGAATTATTCCATTTAACAAATATTAATTGAGGCTTTACTATTTTCCAAGCACCACTCTAGGCTCTAAAAGTGATATTGCTGGATCAATTCCACATATATCTAGCTGCCTTGACTCCATATAGGCATTACACCAGCCACTTGAGGAGGGTCCCTGCTTTTATTCCCCACTGTCACACCTCATCTGGTGTATTTTGGTCACACACCACACCAATACATACCTGCTAATTGAAGTAACCTAGTTATATTGAATAGCTGATAGAATGAGTATAAATATGTTCAATCAATAGCTTAACATTGCTACTATCTCTGAATAATCTGTATATACCCACGATGATATCAAAAGCAATGAAGTGCTGTATGAAATTTAACTTAATTTATACTTTCTTCAGCATCACCTAAAATCAAAGAACATACTAAAGTCAATATAACAATACAAAAGAAGAGTCAAGACAATCACATTTTCAAACTTGAAAGTCAGACATATAACTGAGTGAACATTTTTACAGTAAGATGTTACAGGTTTATCACTATTAAGATTGGTTTCCACAACGAACCTGGTGTCCCATAATCTCTCTGTCCTCCATATTTTCTTGGCTTCAAATGGGAAAGTAAAACCAACCAGGAGAACTCCAAACACTAGAAGTCAACGTTACATAATAAAGCATTCATCTCAGTCATTTCCTCTGATAACTGGTGACTAGGACTTTGGCTATTTGTAGCATGTTTGTGATTATAGAAAGAGGTAATTTTACCATTTTTTGCTCACATCAGGGAAACAGTTTAGTAAGGAATATAAACAAAGTTAGACATGGGAATGAGGTGTAGTAAGAGGCCACAAAACATTTCAGCAGACTGATTTTAATGATCATCTTTTAAAAAGGGCAAGAAACTTGTTCCTGAAAGAGATTCAATAGAAATCTTTAAGCATATTGACAAATACTCACAGAGCAAAAAATTTTAAGACCATCGAATACACTTGTGTACTCCCTCTCGTTCTCTTAAAGCAGTTTATTGACTTCTCTACTACTTGGTCATCATTCTTGATGACTTCAGTATTGATTTAAAGGACCCTGTTTGAACTCTAGTCTTCTCACCTCAGGAGTCCACCTTCTGTTGCAAAATATAGGCATAATCTTTGATTTCTCTATCATCTTCATCCTGTGCGTCCATGTTCTGTTGGTTCTAACTATAAACATCTGGCATCTGCATTCAGGGTCCTGTGTCCACTCCTTCCACCCTAGTACCAATCCCGTGTCACCTCTGCCTGCCTGACTGAAAGAGCCTCCAGGTTGGGCTCCTCCTTGCACTCTTGTCCTCTTCCCATAGCTTTTATGTAACAATAGCCAGGATGATGAAAAGCAAATCACTGCCCCAAGTGATCTGATGGTTTTCCATTAAAATGTGCCAATAGCACTCAGAACAAAGTGCAAATTCCTTACTATGGCCTGCCCAAAAGGCCCTGAGTAGAACTGTTCCTAGTTCTGAGACCACCAATTTCAGTTGCATATACATTACTCACGTGCACCTCAGGACCTTTGCACGTACCTCTGCATAGGATGCACTTTCCCCAGCCAAGTGAGATCTTTCTCATCCTTTGGCTTGCTTAAGCATTGACTTCTGGAAATCTTCACTATCCTACATATGCTCAAAAAGACCAAAAAAAAAAAAAAGGTCTGGGGAGACAATAACAGTTATTTTTCTTGATTTTCACAGGGAACTGGATTTCAGTAATAGCCAAAGGCCTTGGTGAGATATTTTAAATGTCCTGACCATTCATCACCAGGGCCTCTCAGTGAAGAGCATATGGAATCTTCACTTCTGGAAACCTTATTAGATATAAAAAACATCTTTCTTAATAAACTATGTAAAATTTCCCTTGGAAAACCCCTTCAGTTGTTCTCTAAAATTATTCAAGGCTTGGACTTCCCTATACTCTTTTTCCCTGTTATTTTATTTGCTCTACTTGGTCAACAGACAGCTACAAATTTTACAAAAATCACTCATGTCTTCAAATTTATTTGGATCTCTTTCATTGTTCTAGTCATTAAAGGTATCTCCATCTTTGATTGTAATGAAGATATGAGAGCTTGATTCAAATGCACTTGCCCGGCTGGGGATTTAGCTCAGCGGTGTAAGTGCCTACCTGGCAAGCACAAGGTCGTGAGTTCAATCCCCAGTACCAAAAAAAAAAAGTACAAATGCACTTGCCCATACTCCTGCAAACGTGTAGAGATTTGAGCCAGTGGGTTATAAGGCTATATTTCATGGACATGTTTACCAATTTCTGTTACAAACTTGATCTTCTTAATACCAGTTCCTTCTCCCTTACATTGAAAGCACCAACAATGATGAACCACTTCCAATGAATGAGTAGGAATGTGTAAGGAAATCAGCAGAATGTAAGAAGAGGCCTGAAAATGATAGAGATGGACATTAGCTTCTTTACGTTCAGGCTCACACAATGGGAGTTTGCTTATAACACTTTCTGAATTTATATATATAGATTTTGGGGGGAGACGACTTGCTTGGAGGAGAAATCTTTTTAGGGTGGTAAGGAATCAAGACTGAGGAAGTAACATTCAAGCCAATACTCGAATGATGAGAAAGAACTTGCCAGGTGAACAATCAGGGAGAAATGATTCCAGGCAGAGGAAGCAATAAATGAAAAGACCCTGGGGTAGGAATAAGCTTTGCATGCCCAAGATTCAAAAGCAGCCGGCATGGCTGGAGTGTAGTGTTCAAGCGAGTCAGTGGTGGAAGGTGTGGTTGGAGAGATTGTGAAGGCCAGATAGAGAAGGAGAAAGGCTTGAGAACCCTGAAAAGGAGTTGAGTTTTATTCAGAATGTAGTGCAAAGCCATTAAAAATCTCATTTTTAAAGAAAGCAGTGATGCAGCCTGATTTGTGTTTTAAAGGGATTTTTTTAAAATCTTCTGAGTAGAGAAAGAACTAGAATGAGATTAGAAAGAGGCTATTTCAGTAGCCCAGACAAGCAAAAAGTGGTTCAGGTTAGGGTGATAGCTATGCAAGTAGTGAGAAGTGATTGGATAGATTCAGTACGTATTTTGGATGTATATATAATAAGGAGCAGGAAGACACTAAGAAGTTTAGATTTTATAATAAGTACAGGTATTTCTATCATAATGAAACATTTCACATAATGCACAACTGTGTGCTAAAAATAATAGAGCTTATAGCAAGTGAGGGTAAGGAAAACCACTCAACACCCACGGAAGTTTGTAACTAGGCCATTAATAAGAGCCATACAAATTCCAGTGATAGTAATGGTGGAAGTTTATGTCATGGCATTTGTGTCCCATATCCCCACCAGGTAAAATCCTATGTTAATTCTTAAACTCTGGATGGGCATCATCCTCCAAGATGTCTTAGACATCATTTCTAGTAGAGATCATTTTCATCAAAACCAGGTGATTCAGGACATAGCTTTTTTCAGTTTTCATCATTTGACATTATGGTGTGTTACCATCATTTAACATTTCTATTTTTCATCATTTTAACTGTACTCCCAGCTGGGCTGGGGATTTAGCTCAGCGGCATAAGTGCCTGCCTGGCAAGTGCAAGGTCGTGAGTTCGTTCCCCAGTACCGCAAAAAAAAAAGAACTCAACTGTACTCCCAGCTTTGTCAGATAAATTGACACAGACCAAAAGGTAGCAAATACTTAAAACCACTAGACTAGCCACACTAGTACCAAAGGAAAGTCTCTCTGTAGACGTTTTACTTTTTGCTTAAGGTCTTCATATGTTGTTAATGCTGGCTTTTTAACCATGTGAAAGTTGGCCATGGAGCAGTCCCAATTTTTTTTTTTTGTACCGGGGATCGAACTCATGACTGTGTGCTTGCAAGGCAGGCGCTTATGCCGCTGAGCTAAATCCCCAGCTCTGTCCCAAATTGTTAACATGCTGAAAACACAGCATGCGAACCCACAGCATTTCTTTGTTATACCAAGCACTAGCCCCTTATTGCTTAAAACTTACCAAAAGGAAACATACGCTATAACGAGACTGCAAAAGAAAACCTATGGACCATTTGAACAGAAGAGTAACATGATTTCGTTTCTGCTTCGTGAAGACCATGCTAGCTGCTGAGAGAGGAACAAACGATGGAGGAGGGAGGGAGAAGGGTGGTCATAAAGGACTGTTGGTTGCAATAGTCCAAGTGAGAAGCAATGGTGGTTCAGACCAGCCCAATAGTAGAGGTGGTGAGTAATGGTTGGAATCATCCCAGATAAATTTGGAGGTGGAGGTGGATTGAATGTTGAGGTTAAGGGAAAGAGACACAGGAAAAGGATTTGGCAAAAGAGATCAAGAATGTTATAGGACTGCAGCCTGTGCAAGTGAATGACTAACTGATGGTGCTACCAGCTGTGGTAGGGAAAACTGGGAAAGGAATGCATTAGAGGGGTGGAAGAGCTGAAGGACTTGGTCTTGGTGATGTTATGCTCAAGGTATCTATAAGACATCCAATGGAGATGTCAGGTGGACAATTCGATAGGTAAAATGGTAAGAGAGCGGGCACAGGCCACGGGAGCTGTGCTTTGCTCTCACGTGAGAGCGCCTACCTGGTGTGCTGTCCCAACCCCACACAAGAGAGCAGATCTGGAGCGGTGCCCCACCCCCACATGAGACAACTGACCTCTGCCAGAGCAAGGGGCAGCAGAGGCAAAGAGGAACCAACCCACCTGGTCCCAGATGAGGAAGACACATGGGGAAAGAAAGGAGCAACAACATCCCACAGCCATCAATGTTAAGTCCAACAGCCCACTCAAAGCCCTGCCTTGCGGCTTACACCCAGCAGAGGACCGAGGGCTGATCACATTCCCCATCTAAGCACGGGAACGAGGACATGCCTTGGTTTGAACGGTGACCACAATGTGGGGAGAATGAAGAGAGGGGTCTCTAGTACAAGGAGCGCAACTCAAAGATCCATGGGCCCTAAGATATGTATAGAAAATTATGACTGGCTGGAGCGGGAGATGACAGAAAGTGCTAAGTAACCACTCATTAAGTAACACAGCAATTTTGTTTTCTTTGACTTCATCTTTTTTGGACGTTTCTTTCTCTTTTCTTTTCTTTTTTGCATTATTTTTATCTTTGGTTCATCAGATTTTTTAGAGGTTTGAGTTTTTCTCCCGCATGTTCTCTTCTTTTAGTTTTTGTTCTTGCTGTTGTTCACCTTTCATCTTTTATCTTTTTCCCTTCCAACATTTTTTCTCTTCTTATCATTCTTTTATCTCCTATTTTTGCTGTTTGTTCTTTCTTCTTTTTTATTTTTTCCAGTGACTATTCTCTATCACTGTTTGTTTCCTTACATTCCTCAATAAGACCCCCTATCTTACTTTTTCTCTCCCCCTTCTCATATTCCATTAATTAATTTTTCCGAGTTTGCTTTTTTATTTTCTGGTTCCTTCCGCCTTCACTCTTACTGATGTAACTATAAACTATATAAATCTCTAGATAAATAGCTAATTTTACACTATTACTGTTGAAAACTCTGCTATTATTATGAGAGGTATGTTTCGTGTAGTAGATATTTACTGTAGGTCAACAGTGGATCTATATTTGGGTTGTCTTAGTGTTCATACTATAATTGTAGGTCTCTTTTCTATGGAAAAGGGTAGTACTTTATTGGTCAATGTTTGTCAACATTCAGCTTTTATTCAGTGCTATACTTGATGCCCATTTTATCACTAGAATGAAGGTGATATAGCTGTTGCTATTTATTGGTTTTCTTGAGTTTCGATATCTTGCTTTACTTGGGATCATCAACAGTACTGTAGTTCATTCCAGGAGAACTGGATACAGGACGAAATGTGCTGCAGCCTCACACGTCAAGTAAATAGAGGGTGTTGGATCTTGGGAAAGAGGCAAAGACCAGTAGTTAGCCGTGCTCATGGAACACTGCTGGAAAGTAAACATTAGCTAAAGATATTTCACTACTAGAAATAAAACTTCCCACTGCAATAAACCGACAAACCTCAACACAAAACAAAACAAAAACAAACAAAACTAGAAACTTCAGAAGGCAAGGCTGCAAAATGCCTACCAAACTCTCAACTCAAACTCCCCCAAAGCTGATCCATGCTTTATCAAAAGGAAGGAAATCAAAAGGGTTGCAGCAGAATTATTCTCAATGCTATCATGGGAGATAGCAAAACAGTTTAATATGGCATTTGGCAAACTCACAGAAAATATAATAAGATGTAGGGCCAATTTAATAAAATCCTGAGTGAGTCTAAAGAAGACATTAATAAAATAGAAGAGCTAAACTAGATAATGTAAAATGTGTGAGAAGCATAAAAAACATTAGAGCCCATAAAAGGGCTACAAATAGAAATCCAGGAGATTCAAACTCCTATTGAAAATACAGGTAGCACAACTGACCGATGTGAGGACAGAGTCTGAGAACTAGAAGACAGGGCTGTTGGTGGCCAGTTAATCAGAGACATCTTCAAAGCAACAAGAGATCATGAAAAATTGGTCCAACAGGTCTTGGAAGATGCAAAGAAGACTGATCTAAGATTAACTGGGATTTGTGAAAAATGAGAAGATAACACAAATGTCATAAAAACCTGTTCATTGAAATAATTGACAAAAATTACTAATATGATAAAAGAATTTAACATATAGGTAAGTGAGACCTATAAATAGCCAAATAGTCATAACCAATAAAGAACCTCTCCACAAAACCTCGTAGTCAAAAATCCCCAAAGTCCAACACTAGAACAGAGTCTTAAAAGTGATTAGAGAAAAAACAATGAATCACTTATGAAGGAAAATGCATTAGATTCACAACAGATTTAGCGACACAAAATTTAAATGCCAGGATAGCTTGGAGTGAAGTGTTTCAAGTTCTAAAAGAAAATAATTTTCAAGTCAGGTTGACATATCCTGCAAAACTATCATTCAAAATTGATGTAGATGGGCTGGGGATTTAGCTCAGTGGCTTAAGTGCTTGCCTGGTAAGCGCAAGGTCGTGAGTTCAATCCCCAGTACAAAAAAAATTGATGTAGATATGAGATACTTTATTATAAAGGACACCTAAACAAATTTATGAACACCACACCAGCACTCCAAAATATTCTCAGAGATACCCTAGAAAAAGGCAGTGAAGCTAACAATGACAAAAGATAGAGTAGAATAAGCACAGCAGGTGGGGTGAGTAGTTAAGGAGAAACAAAAGATAGGGAATCATCAACAAGAAAGTAAGGTAATGACATAAATAAGTCAATACCTTAAGTCATAACTCTAAATGTGAATGGTAGATGATAGAAAGTGGGCAGATGGATCTTTCTCAAATGAGAAGGGAAGCAAGAGATTAAAGAAGGGGGATATGGGCTGAAATAAAAGAAATCGGGATGTGGTATGCACATATACCAACTCCACACAAGAAGTGTGAACATTAAGTACTGCAAACATGTATCAAAAAACAAACAAGAAGGGCTCAGGAGATGTTTGGAGGGGATGAGAAGGGAAGGGAAAGTGGATGAAAATGGAATTTAGATGTGTTATGTACATCTACCAACTTCCCCCAAGGAATGTAAACATTATGCACTACACACACATAGTAATAAACTAACCTCCTCCCCCCAAAAAAAGATATGTGACAAAGGAATAAAATCTGAGTTGGAGATAGAAACATGTTGATAACAATACCTAGGTGATATTTATTGTCTTTTTTGGTTCAAGTTTTTATTAGTGCATATTAATTATGCAATAAAATGGATTTCACTGTGGCATTTTAATACATGCACCTAACCTATTTTGCTCACATTCTCCTTCCCATTTCCCTTCCTACTCTCCCTTCTTCTGCCCTCATCCCTTCTCTGCTCTAATAATCATTTTCCCTTTTTATAGAAAATATGTAAAGCAAGGATCTGGATGAGGCTTCCTCAGAAGAGAATGTAGAGAGAGATTCTAGGACAAGAGCAAAGCCTCCAGTGCTTGAGCATTTGAGGGTGAGACAAAAGAGGAGGGGTCAGAAAAAGAGACTGAGAAGAAGTGGCCATTAATGGAGAGGGGAGAATGTGGGTTTCTGGAAATCTAGAGGATAAAATATTTCCTGAAGGAAGGAGTGATCGACTGTACTAACCATTGTGGATAATTTTTGAAGATGCAGATAGTTATATTAGCTGATGGATTGGATATGGGGGCTAAGGGCAACAAATGAAGGGTAAAGATTCAGCAACAGCGATCAAGAATGACTTTCTGGAAGTGTGGCCTGAGCATCTGAGCAACCGAGCGTCTAGTTGAGATGAGGGGACAAAGTTAACTGTTGCATTTTTCAGGTTGGAGGTGGTTAGTGATCTTTGCTGAAAGCCATTTCAGTAGTGTCAGGGATTAAACTCAAACAATAGGAGCTGAGAAGGGAATGGGAAACAAAATTATAAAGGCAGGAACTATAGACAACTGTTTTTGAGGAGTTTTGTTGTGAGTGAAGATAGAAAATGGGAAGATTCTAGGAGAGATTGTGAAATTGAAGGAAAGTTTTTTTAACAAAATAAGTTTTATTCAATCTGCTCGTATGAATTTGGGAAACTACAGATGACAGAGATGGATGTATAAGATAAAGGACAATTACAGGATTAAAGTCCTAGAGTATGCTGTTTCTCTCTCTGTCTCTCTTTGTCTCTGTCTCTCTCTCTGTATCTCTGTCTCTGTCTCTCTCTCTCTTTCTCTCTCTCTTTTTCTTTTTCTCTTTCTCTCTCTCTCTCTCTCTTCATTCCTGGAAATGAACTCAGGGGAGTAGGATGTTTCTATTGGAGACATACAATCAAGTTACCTTTGGTAGTGCAATTTAGTGTATGAATACAACTTAATATGGCAGCTAATGTCATTTAGCTCTGCATTGTGTCCAGCACTTGCTGCATCTAATTCCAGCCAGACATCACATGTAGTGCTTTTGTTTGGTTAGAGGACTGGAATCACTTTTTAACTATCTGCTTAGAAGTCACCTGATGAAAAGTGGTGGAGATGAAGCATAGAAGAGGTAACAGCAGTGCTCCTCAGCTGGAATCAAGTGAAAGCAGCCCCTAGCAATTCCTTGAAATATTTTGGGGGAAGAAAATAGGCATTAAAAGGATTTGGAAGTCCTGTAAATCAAGAGACCTTATTTAACTGGGCATTATGTAACTGTGACTTTGTTATTACTTAGACTGATGAGGCCCTAGTACAGCAAAAGCGCCTTTAGATCAATGATTCTTAAACTTTAGCATGTAGAACTCCCCAAAAGCCAGTTGGGACATGAAGCCCACCCCTAAAGATTGTGACAGTGGGACTGGGGTGGGGCCTGAGAGTCTACATTCCTTACCCCCACATGGGACATGCTGTACCAGAGACCACACTCTGAGAACCACTGGCATAGAGCAAAAACATACCTGCTTGGTCAGGGAAATCAAGAAAAACTTCATAAGAAAGATATGTGAGATGTAGAGATGCAAGAATATTGGGCAAGACAACAAGAGGACAGAAAGGGCCCTTATTTGTTTCTTTCGGCGGCAGTTTAAACTAAGTTGATCATGTGATGATCCACCTTGATATTTTTTTTTGTTGTTTTTTTGAGACAGGATCTCCTGATATAGTTCAGGCTGGCCTTGAACTTACTTTGTAGTTCAGGCTGCCCTCGAGCTGATAGCAATCCTCTTGCGTCAGCCTCCGGACTGCTAGGATTACAGGCATGCACCACCATGCTCGGCTATCCACATTGATTGTTAACAAACCTGTAACAAATAAATTTGTTGTGCTACCAACTGTTCAGTGAAATACTGATATTAGGTCAGTATTGCGTGTGTGTGTGTGTGTGTGTGTGTGTGTCTGTGCATGTACTGGGGATTGAGCCAGGGTTTTTACTGAGCCTTTTTTAAAATTTTTGTTTTTTTTTTATTTTGAGACAGGGTCTTGGTAAGGCATTAAGTTGTCCAGGCTGAGCTCTAACTTGTGATGTAAATCTCTGTGGAGGTTTGTACAGGTGAACATTCATACTGAGGCTGTAGTTGGCTTGTAGTTATCTTGTTATAAATCAGAATATATTTTTGTTAAATGCACATTTCTTTTAAATATCTTTATAATATTTACAGAAATAGCATTTCTTCAGAAATATTTCATGAAGTGATTTACTACACCATAAGTCATATATAGTTTAAGTTTTAATAGCTCTTCCAAGTTGCCCTCCAGAAATATTGATCTAATTTACATTCACAACATGCATACGAGAATAATATCATATTTTTGTTGGAAGCTGTTAATGGTCTTTCAAACTTTTGCCAATCTGATACGTGAAAATGATATCTTATTCTAGTTTGTACTTCTCTAATAAATACTGGTGTTAAGCACAGATGCAAATGTTGACTTGGCATTTCTTCCTCTGATTTGGCTGTTCATATTTTTGTTGTATTTTCTATAGGCATATAGTGTTACCTAGTTTCACAAAAGCTTTTACTTGTGAACAATTTGGTTTGCAAACAAGCATTTGGCAAAATTTTGTTTTTGCTTTTGAACTCTGCATCGGGTGACAAGCATGACTGTGGTCATTTTTCCCACGCGAACATGAACGTGACCATCTATTCCAGAATTGTGGAACTAATTAAGTTCATGAACCAAGGCACCACTGTGTACGCCTTTTCTCAGTGATTTGTAGAAGTTCTTTTCAATGTCATAGAGAGTAAACATTATAAATGTATATACCATAGTAGCTTTTCTCAAGTTACAGTTGGTCTTGTGACTTGTTTGTCTTAGGACACACGAGTTTACCATGTGTCAATAGGTAAACCATTCTCTTTATGACTTCAGAGATTCATCTGAGGTTTAGATAGAGCATTCACCTCAATACTGTTTTTATTGCAATCTATTTCCCGATATGTACTGTATTAGTCAGCTTTTTGTTGCTGTGACAAAATACCTGACATAAACAAGTTGAAGGAGAAAAAGATTTGTTGTGGCTCACAGTTTCAGAGGTTTCAGTCTGTTGTAGGCTGGTTCCATGCTGTGGGTCTGAGGTGAGGCACAAACATTAAGGCAGCAGGGAGTGGCAGAAGAAAGCTGTTCACCTCATGGCAACCAGGGAGAAGGGAGAGCAACAAGGAGCCCAAGAAAAGGTACGAGTTTCAGAGGCAGGCTCCAACTTGCCTGGATTAAGAGACTCCTCAAGAGGGATTGGATTGCAAGAATCATAACCTCATCAATGGTTTATGGCTGAATGGGCTATTAGGAGGTGGGGTCTAGTTGGAGAAAGTGGGTCATGTGGGGCATGAGCTTAGAGACTGTATCAGGTCTCTGACCCCTTCCTCTCTGGTTTTGTCCCTTGCCCTTTGTCTTCCAGATACCATGAGTTGAGCAGCTTTACTCTCCCAGTCCCATCCACCATGCCTGTCCACCATGATATTTCTGCCTTGGAGCCAGCTGTCCATAGACTGAAACCTCTGAAACCATGAGCCTTTAGTTTTTGTGTGTCACATATTTTGTCCCAGCAGTGTAAAGCTGACCAATACAAGTAGTATCTGAGATTAAAGTCAGTCTTTAAGCTTGATTCTTTTCCCAATGAATAGTCAATCATCTCAACATTGTCAATTGATTAATCTATCTTTTCTTACTGATTTGAAACCTTTAGTACAAAATTTCCCTGTGTATATTTGTACTCCATATTGTGTTTCACTAGTCTTCCATGACTTATTCTTCCAAACTGTTAAGACAGATTTCAAGTTATTTTCATGGCTGCTTATCAGTTTTACTGACTTATTTTATTTCAGCAATTATGTTTCAGTTTGTAAGACTCTGTCTTCATTCTTTGTTTCTTTTTCACATCAGACTAATTTTGTCCTGTGGATGTAATATTCTCTTGTACGTCTGTCAATGTACTGATTAAATTTTTTTAAAAAGTCATTTTCTGTTTTGCACATTAACTTTTCTGTCAGAAGTCAGTTGTTTTGCCTTGTCAACTTAGTGTTTTTTTATACTGTTGATTTTCCTCTATTGTCTGGGGGTTGTCCATTTATATGGAGAACTAGAGTGCTACATTTTAGTAACAGCTTGGAGTTCTCGGTGCTTATAAAGGTCATTATTCACCTGACAGACCTCCTGTCTGAATGTGACAGAATTGTTACAGGTGCATGACTGAGGATGTGTTCTTTATGAAGTATGGATAGGAAACTACTTGAAGTCTTAGTATCCAGTAATTAATTCAGAGACTGGATAAACATCTTATTGGATGTGTAGTGTGTAAGAGGATTTAACTGTGATACCAAGATATCATTTCTCACCATATTCTCGCAGTGATCCCCTACTTACCTGAGTATGCCTCACTTCTCCTTCCAACCCCAGACTTTTTGCCAGCCTCCCTCCCTGTGCACAGGAAGAGCTTTATTTAGAAAGCAATTCTCACTGACTGTAGCCAGAGGTGAACACTACAGTGAGATACTGCACAGAATTGGAGAATGGCCCAGTTGTCTTGGCAGTTGCTTCTCTGTTTTCTGCTCCATGATTCACTCTAGCTCCCAGCCTCTGCTATCTCTAAGATTTTCCTAGGGCCCTATTTAGAAGATTCGCGATCATTTCTCCACTATCCTTTCCAATTCCTAGATTAGCTGGGTATGGGTTATGTCTTCTAATTTTCAGAAATGTTAACCTCTTTCTGGGAAGTTGCATAACACAGAAGCCTAGCATATTGAGCTGGACTACCCAGCTTGCACAAGCTATTTAACTTCTCTGTGGCTCTGTTTACTCATTTTTTTTTCAAAAATCAGATAGTAATAGTGCCTGCCTTATGGAATTATTTGAATGATTTAAAATGTTCAACTCAATACTTGACACATTGTATTTTTTTATCTGCTAGTGATACCTTTTCTGGCTTTCTAGCACCCTAGATGCTTTGTTCTTATTTTTGGTATTTTACCAGGATTGTGGAAAGAAGATAACATTATATGAGAAAATTAGCCTATCACTTTGAACTGTATGTGAGCATTTGAAAACACAATAAAAAGAGCATTCCAAATCATTTAATTTCTACCATTTTAGACTTCAGCTCCTCTTAATTTACTCCTAAGTGTAAAGCTTTAAAAATGAGCAAAAGAATGAGAAATAACTCCCTAAAGATTGCAAATTTGTTTACAAGAGTATCCCAGACTACAGTTAAGGTCTCTAGTCTTGTAGCCCAGTCCTTTTGACTGCTAATAATCTACTCCACTGTGTGTACAGCCACCCCGTGCCCCTTGCTTCTGTCCCAACAGAACCGTGCCTCCTACTGAAAGTCAGTCCTTTCATATAAACCTTGAACTCATCCTCTCCACCTGCTTTCTCCAGTATTTATGTTATTAAAAACCTTTCTTTTTGTGGTGTGTTCCAGCCCATGCTCTCAACTAGATCCTTTCAGTTGCCTTTAATCGTGTTGAAATCTATCCTTTTAAAAGTCACAACACTGTTCAACACTCCTACTCCTACCCCACAAATCTCTCTCTCTCTTTCTCTCTGTCTCTCTCTCCACTCTTCCACCTCCTCATTCCTACAAAGTACTCTCCACAGTACAAATACAAGCCCTTCCTCTCATCTTCTTCCATCCCTTCAATATTAATTTGGCCTTCTCCCTCCAGTAAACACTTGTTACCAAGGTCATGTCTGACTTCCATACCACCAACCCCAACAGATGCTTTCCAGGCATCAGAATCTTACACTTTACAGCAGCATTTGGCACAGATGATTAGATGTAGCTTCTTAAAATACACTCTTCTTCAGGCTTCAGCACATTAGCTTTCTTCTGATTTCATCCTTTCTTCTTACCCAATCTTTCTCAGTAATGTTTGCAGGCTCCTCATTTCCCCTTGCCTGGGAAATTCTGGAGTCACACAAACCGTGGGCTTAGCGCTTCTTTATGTCTCACTTTTCGCACTCGCTGGAAAAGTTAGAACTCAAGGCTTCAGTAACAACTTATAGACTATTGATCTCCCACATCTGTATCTCTTTCACTAACATCTCTACTGATGAATGCTGTCATCTCTGGATTAGCTTTAAGTCTCCTCAAAATCAACATACTCAAAAATGTCTCTTCCAAACATAACAGTCTTCCAGTGTTTCATGTCTCAGTGAAAGGCAAACTCATCAGTCAAGGTATATAACCCCTTTGATCTAGTGATTATCTTTGACATCCCTTCCTCCTTACATCAAATTAAGTACCAAATCTGTTGACTTTATTTTCTAAATACCTATTTAATCCACTGTTTTCTATTTGCATCTTCTTTCCCCCCAACTAGCTACCATTATCTCTTTCCTAGACCATGAAGACATCCCTTGAACTGGTCCATTCACATTCACTTACTCCTTCAAACCTTTTTCCACGCTGCAGCCAGACTGATATTTTCAAAGTACACATGTGGTGATATTTCTCTTTCCTTTCCCATCTTTACAGCCCTCATCCCATATTTCTGTGAAAATTTCCAATACCTTGGTATTTTCAGGACAAATACAAAACTTTTCAGGATGACCTGCAAAACCCTGCTTGCTGTGGCCCCTGTCTACCTGCCCAGATCTTGTCACATTGTGCTCCCCCTTTCCACTGACTCTACTCCAAACACACTGCCTCCTTTTCTCTGTCACTCATATTTGCAGCCCCTCCTACCTCAGGGCTTTTGCGTGTGCTATTTCTACATCTTAGAACACTCTTCTGTCCCACTCTTTGCTTAGTTAACTCCTTCTCATCCTTCTGGGCCTATCAGTCCTTTGCTTCAGCATCATTTTCACAGTGAAGGTGCCCTGTCATCTCTAATTAAGTTAAGCTTCCTTTTTATAGACAGTCCTAGTGGCAGGCATCGATTCATCAATGCTGTTGTACACTCATTTGTGTGAATAATGTGAATACTTTCAAGTTAGAAGCCAGCCTGGGCTACATAGTGAGCTCAAGACCAGCCTGCACTACGTAGTGAGACCCTTTAGTAAAAAATTTAATTTCTTGAGTCCCCACTACATGCTGGCATTATTTTAGAAGGGCTGAGAAAATTCACACAAATAAATAAACAACATATGATATCAAGAGTTGAAAAATGCTATGAAGAAACAAACAGTAGAATTATAGGGTGGAGAGCTCCAAGGCTGCTACTCTGGAAAAGGATAGTTAGAGAAGGCTTCTCAGGGGAGAAGTCTGAGCAAAAATTTGAATAAAGTGTGGGAGCAAGTTAGTAGGACACCTGGGAGGATGAACATTCTGGGGAGAGGAAACCCTAAGGGGGAAGCGTGGAGGGTGCCTCAGCTGTTCAAGGTATAGCCAGGAAGTCTATGGGGTTGCAGTAGAATGGAGGGGCAGGTGGAAGGAAGTAAGGTCTGAGGCCAAAGTAGGGGCTGGGTCCTGGATGGTCTTTCATGTAGGTCATGCTGCTAGAGGGGAAACAAACCATCAGAAGCTCTAAACAAGGAGGGCCTGGATCCTGTGTATGTTCCAAGTGATTGTTGTGCCTGCCTTGGGATGCAAAGACTAGAACGAGGGAAGGGTCCAAGTGAGAGGCTGTGCTGGTGGTCGTGGGGGTACATGATGTAAGCTTGGCCCAGGGTGAGCACTGGAGAGGTGCTGAGGAAGGACTGACAGGGAAGCGTTGGGAAGGCAGAGCTTGAAGAACCTGGTGATATGTTCCTCCAAGCCCTCTACTAAGTCTTTTTCAAGTAGAGGAGAAGTGGAAGCATGGCAGACAAGGTCTTCTGGGATCCGATCCCTCCTTCTCTCCTCACGCTCCCTCTCCAGCCAAGTGGGCCTCCTGGCTGTTCTGTGAACAGGCTAACAGTGATCTCACCTTGGGGATCAGAAAAAGCAAGTGTCCACAGGGCTTCTTCCCTCAGGGCTCAGCTCAAATGTCACCTTTTTGGAGAGTCCCTGCCCCAGGACTCCTGATGGCCCTTTCCAATTTCTCTTCACAGTGCAAATCACTGACATTATACATATATTGTATGGACACACAAACATACAAGTGTGCATTTATTCCATGGAGGCAAATTTGGTCTGAATTGTATACTAGAGAACAGAACTTCCAAAATAATTCCTGGCACATAGTACACGTTCAATAAATATGTATTGAATTAATGTTGAAGTAGGAAAAGAGCAAAGGATGTCCCCAGGGGTTGGGCCCTGAATGACGATGCCATTTAATGAGGCAATATTAAAGGCTTCTCAGGTCTTTTAACCTTGAGACCTCCTGTTGCAAGCCTGTTGCTGGACTAGTCCTCCAAAATTGCTACCTTTGGTGAAGGATCACAGAAGTCTTCACTCCCTCTGTGGCCTAAGGAAGCCTATGACAAATCTAGCATTCTAAGGGGTCTGGAAACCCAAGCTGACTGTCAGTTCCTGAGACCGAACATGACATCAGTTTGATCTAAATCCCACAACTGATGTTTTAGATGCTACTGACCTTGTGTATGGTTTAGGGCTAACAACTGTTCAAAAGACAATATCAAAAAATGAGTTTTAATGCAAAAAGAAAGAAATGTTTAAAAAAGAGCTATCCACTTTCCTCATTCTTGCAGGTGCCCAACCAGATTGACTTGTTGGAGTGCATTTTCTGCATTCTTAATAGATAGCTAGCAGGAAACGCCTTGTACAGCTTCAGCTAGAGGGCTAGAAAGCAGCAAAGGGAGGGTACAAATCCCTGCCTCCTGCTTCCGCAAGCACTGGGCTGCTCTAAAGCAGGCCAGGCAGCTCTGGCCTTCAACACTCACCTCGGCCCAGCCATCAAGTCTGGCTCTGTCTCAGGTGATGGTCCAGGACTAAGGTAAGAGAAGCCGAGGGCTTCAGGGATGGGGGGACACGGGTGGAAATTCAACTGGGAAGGAACCGGAGGTCATCAAATGCTGTGCTTAGTAAGATCTAACCTGGTCTCTGGTTCCAAGCGATCATCGTGACAACTTTGATGTCCCACTCCACCTCGGAGAGCTAGGTGCCATTTTGCAGAATTGTGATCAAATTTTCCATGTGCTGTCTGTGTGGTAGAGTTGAGGCCAAACTGCTGGTTTTAGATTCTGTGTTCAAAGATTTTTGCACAAGTTTGAACGGTATTCCGAGGTCCATTTGGACTGTTATGTCTTTCTGTTTTGTAGCTTAGATGTACTTTCGAGGCATCCCTCTCTTGTAAGCCAGACCCACCCCAACGGACGCATGAGTCGAAACCCCTTACAGGGGGATCACATGAGATAAAGCCGCTCAGGTTTTTTCAGAAGTGCCATAAGATGTAGTTCTTCAAATTATTAAGTCAAATGGTAATTTTCAGGATTTCGTTTGTCGCTAAATTTTTTCTTTCTTTCTTTCTTTTGTTGAAACAGAGTCTCATTATTCTTGCCCAGGCTGGTCTTGAACTCCTTGGTTAAGCAATCCTCCTGCCTCAGCCTCCTGAGTATCTGAGACTACAGGTATGTACCACCATAGCCAGCTTAATACTCAGAATTGTAATATCCCTCAAATACAGTTTTCTCTCTCCTGGGGTCTGAGTGTAGCCTAAGGACTTGCTTGTGCGTTGAATCTAGCAAAACAACCCTCCCCCTTCTTAATGCATCTGTGTGTCTGGAGAGGAAAAGAGAGGTAGAGATAAAAGTAGTCTTTGCGGTTTATTGATTTATTCAGTGCTCCCACTTGCCCACAGGTGATCGGGATGAAATGCCGCCCTTGATTTTCTCTCTGAATTTTCTCAGCTACGGCCAGCTGGCCTTTGGTCTCTGTGGATGTTACCCTAGGAGACGAGGAACGTGCTTCTGGCCCTGATCTCCCAAGAATCCGGTCACCTCTTTCCATGTGGCTTCAGGGCCAGTTCACAAAGGTAGATTGCAAGCTGTGTCAAGCCTGAGCCTAGAGCACTTGCTGCTGGCAATTCTGCACATTAAAGAGGGCGAGTCCTGCAAAGGTGCTATCCGGCCCTTGCAGCAGCAGGTGGTGTCTTCAAGGAGAAGACCTGGGGGTAGTGAACTGAGGTTAGGCCTGCTTCCCCTGAAGGAAATCATACCACTGCCTGAGTGTCCTGGCTCGCAGTCCCTGAGGCATTAGAGGCCAACCCAACCCCCATGCTTGGTAGACTGGGAGAATGAGATCTACAGAGCAGGGAACAATTATGTCCATCAGGAAGGCAGCAAATGATGGTAAAAAGCAGGCAGATGCAAAGCCATAAAGCCAGCGAGACTCAGGTTCAGAGCTCAGCTTTGCTACTACTTAGCCATGTGGGGTGGGTAGTTTATTTCACCTTCTCTAAGCTCCAGTTTGCATATCTCTAAAATGGTGACAATAATACCTACTTTGAGGGTTATAAAGATTAGAGGAGATACATGTATAGCTTCTGGCACAGAATAGATATTCTCCAAGTCTGTTACTTTACAATTCATAACACCTTTGCTTTGTTGCCACAACCCCCAAATCTCATTACTTTACAATTCACAATACCTTTGCTTTGTTTCAACAACTCCAAGTATCTCCATGGATCTTGTGCTTTTTGTTGAGGAATAATCTGCCTACAGTGCAATGCACAGATCTTAAGTGTACAATTTAATGAGTTTTGACAAATGTGTACATATACATAATAATCACCACCCTCATCAAGATGTGGGACCATGTTGATGAGAAACCAAGCTCGTCCCTAGTGTCCTTGTCTAATAACCACCATGAGGGCTCCCTCATGCTCTTTTTTAGTCCCTAGCCCATAGGTGACCACTGTTGTGACTTCTACCACTATACACTATTTGGATTTGTTCCATTTATGCAAATGGGCTCATCCGTCTGTGGCCTTTTGTGCCGCTGTCACTCAATACAGTGTTTTCCAGATTCACTCTTCTCTTGTGTAGATTTTATTGCATTGGAACATTCCTTTGTATGAATGTGTCAGTCACAGCTAGCTTATTGTCCTGGTAATAGAAAATTGGATAACTTGTTCTTTTGCCTGTTATGGATAAAGCTGCTATGAATGCTCACGTCCAAATCTATGGGGCATAGCTTTTCTTTCTCTTGATTATACCTACCTACAAGTAAGGTTTTGGGGTCACGTGGTAAGAAAATGTTTTAACTTTAAGAAAGTACCAATTTTTTCAAGTGGCCATTCTGTTTTTGGAATAAAGATGCAAAATGGATTTACTTTTATGTAACGCCTGGTTATATTTAGCTTGACTCAACCAGGAGAAACAAAATTATGGTGCTGAATCAAAGGCTTCTCTAACATAATCCTATTATGACTAGGCTAGAATGATTCTGAAAGAAGGACATTTTGGAAAGGGTCCTCTACTCACTGCCAGCTTGTCTGCATTTTAACCTGTTAACCTAGTAGAACCAGCAACTACTTTGTGCTAGATTATGGTGTAAAGACATGAATAAAAAATACTGCCTGATCTCAAATATCTCATAAACTGGTGAGGGAGACAGTCTATTCAACTCTAGCCAATTTCATTATCTTCCCAAAAATGAAGAGATTAAATACACCTTGGCCAGAGCACATGATAAACTGCTCTGATTAGGTGGCCAAAAGTAAAGAAGCCTTCAGACAGGTAAAGCAAGCCTATGATGTTCCCTGAACACTGATTAGACTTTCTTGCATGCCAAAGGTGTGCTGGTCTTGGGCTGGATGCAAATAGAGTGCCAGTGACCTCAAGGATCCCACAAGGTAGGACACGCTGGTGCTATTGATGGAATCCAGCTATAACACAATTTGTCAAACAGCTCTTTGAGCATCAACTCAATTCCAGGCGCTGTTCTAGGTACAGGGAACATGGTGGTGAAGAGAATGATGTGACAGTCTTTCAGGAGCCTTTTACTACCATTCCTACAATATATGATCATAAAATTGTTTTCAGATTGGTATTTGGTTCAGAACATGTCTGTCTGGAGGTCTTAAAGCTGATGTTGTTTGTAATGGCTAATTTCTAAGATAGCAGGAGTAGGTGCAGGACACCACCTGACACAGACTGAGGCCTCAGGAGGAGTGGGAAAACTGGACATGCTTTATTCTTTTGTGTGGAAGTGTTCAAGATGGAAAGCAAAACTTACCATGCAAGTTGAAATTGTCAAGCTCCCACTGGCCTGCCTAGTCAAGCTCCCCAGGGAGCCTGTTCCCACAAGGAGTTCTGGGCTGAGCTTGGCTCACTCGTTTGGGAGGGACGCACTTCTCCAGAAGGCCAGTTACAATCCTGTTTGGCCTCAGTGTCCTCTCACACCCCCTCTCCTTTTGCTTTTCTAGTCATGTGGCCTGATAATTCTTATTTGTAAGTGATGGCCGCTTTTAGCACTTCGTACGGCTTTGTCATGTTGTTCACTGAACACTGATTAGACTGGGCTCCTCAACTGGCCTGCAGCCCATCCTAGAGTTGTTGTTGACCTTCAGGAACCTAGTGGCTCCCTGGGGCTTCAGTGAGAACTTGTGCTGGGTAGAAGCAAACTGTTCACCCTGAAGAATGCTGCTTATATCTCACTGATTACTTTGCAATGATAAAACATCTGATACTCTGTGTTCCCCAAGTACCATTTAAGTTGAAATCTGGAAATATGGCTAAAAGTAATGCTTTGATTTCAGGCAGCTGGCTGAATACTCGTGGGCGAGAAGATTAAATATGTCATCAATTTTAACAAATGTTTGCACACCATAAAAAAGTGCCACTCATCTAAATTAGAGCCAAGACCCTTTGTAAAATGATGTTTTCCTTTTGGTTTACAGCTCTCGCCTGTGTCATTCTCTCACAATGGAAGAGATGCAGAAGAATGATACCCAACTGCCCACAAGTAGGCAGAAGCCTATAAAGACTGAATGGAATTCCCGAAGTGTCCTTTTCACGTATTTCCAGGGGGACATCAGCAGTGAAGTGGATGAGCACTTCTCCAGAGCTCTGAGCAATATTAAGAGGCCCCAGGAATTTAATCCCCCGAGCCAGAGTGAAGAAGTGATCCTAAAGAATGGTGAGCATGTTGGGAAGGACGGGGCTGGAATTCTCTAACAAGGCTTTTGCTGAAAGTTCAGTTTTTTGAGGTACTTGATGCACTCTGACTTGTGCATATTTACTAAAGGCAAGTCACACTGCCTAGTGAGAAGCCACATGCCTTGTTAGATGTTAATGTAAAAATGCACACTTCCAGCAAGTAGCTTATCTGTTTCATTATTGCCTCAATTACGTCGAACACCATCGGGTTCGCTTGTCAGCCCTGTAAGAGCTCAACAACTGTTCACTAGTATCACCATTTTCAGTCCTATTATTATTAACTTTTAGCCTGAGAGCAGGAACACTGAATGATCTATGATAAGATAAAGCACGTCTCGTGTTGGGGCTCACAGCCTCCTCTCAGCCAATAGTGGATGACCTGGTGAGGGCGGTCAGGGGCCAGAAGGAGGCAGATGAAGATTCTTAGCATATCGCTCTCCTACTCTTCACGGGGTCAGGGGTGCCTGTTGCTCAAGAGAGTTATGTCATAATGTGTGTATCCAGGTTTGGGGCAAGCCATACACATTAAGCTGGCAGAGGCCACAGTGCTTTTCATGGACCCTAGATGCTTTTGCATTCATGGGCTCCCTTCTTCTATAAAGATAGTAGAAGTTACATTTTACTACAACATTGATATAAAGATGACTTAAATCCAGGCTGGATTCATTAATACACACAGTAGCATTGTCACACTCATAGTTTTCTTTTGACTTTAAAATAAGTGACATTTTCATGAGCCTTCAGGAGTCCTAGACACTGTGCCTAATGGATTCACCCCTACTGTAAATGTGAATCTGTATGACACCTTGCTAGCTTTTTTTAAATGTGCAAATAGATTGAGGTCTGGTTGGATTTAAGAGCCCTTTATTGCTGGTGTCGAGCCTACATGTCAGACTCCTCCAGTGGGGCCTCGGCCTGTGACTGAAGAGCTTGATCTTCCTGGTTGTCATGGTTTGTGCTTTGCTCTTTGAGTCTGAAAGAGCATTATTACTCTTATTGCCAAGTGATGAGGTTTTCTTGAGGATTCTCGTAGTTTAAGCAAACCCATGGAAGGACACATGGCAGTAGATTCTAGAGGAAATGGTGTGGAGCTTGTTGTTAAAATGGCCAAAGGGTGTGTGTAGAGTGGGAAGGTGATGTTCAGGAGTGTGTTCAATGATCCGAGCAAGAGCAAGCAT